>VMKM01002801.1:0-57163 GCA_008360985.2 Macquaria ambigua | reverse complement strand
TATCAAAGAGGAAAGTCTTAAGCCTACTCTTAAATGTGGGGAGGGTGTCTGCCTCCCATACACAAACTGGAAGCTGGTTCCACAGAAGAGGAGCTTGATAGCTGAAGGCTCTGGCTCCCATTCTACTTTTAGAGACTCTAGGAACCACAAGGAACCCTGCATTCTGGGAGCGCAGTGCTCTAGTGGGGTAATAGGGTACTATGAGCTCTTTAAGATATGATGGTGCCTGACCATTTAGGGCTTTGAAGGTGAGGAGAAGGATTTTAAATTGTATTCTGGATTTTACAGGGAGCCAGTGTAGAGAAACTAATATTGGAGAAATATGATCTTTTTCAGGTTCTTGTCAGTAAATGTGCCGCAGCATTCTGGATCAGCTGGAGAGTCTTAAGGGACTTATTGGGGCAGCCTGATAATAGAGAGTTGCAATAATCCAGCCTAGACGTAACAAATGCATGGACTAGTTTTTCTGCATCTTTTTGAGACAGGGTGTGCCTGATTTTTGCAATGTTACGTAAGTGAAAAAAGGCAGTTCTTGAAGTTTGTTTTATGTGGGAGTTAAAGGACATATCCTGATCAAAGATAACTCCAAGATTCCTTACGGTGTCACTGGAGGCCAGGGCAATGCCATCTAGAGAAACTATATCTTTAGATAATGTGTTTCGAAGGTGTTCGGGGCCAAGTACAATAACTTCGGTTTTGTCTGAGTTTAACATCAGAAAATTGCAGGTCATCCAGGTTTTATGTCCTTAAGGTATGCTTGAAGTTTAGCTAATTGATTGGTTCCATCTGGCTTGATCGATAAATATAATTGGGTATCATCTGCATAACAATGAAAATTTATGGAGTGCTTCCTAATAATATTGCCTAAAGGAAGCATATATAAGGTGAATAGAATTGGTCCAAGCACAGAACCTTGTGGAACTCCGTGACTAACTTTGGTGTGCATAGAGGATTCATCATTAACATGTACAAACTGATATTGATCTGATAAATAGGATTTAAACCAGCTTAGTGCAGTGCCTTTAATGCCAATTAAATGTTCTAGTCTCTGTAATAGAATGTGATGGTCAATGGTATCGAATGCGGCACTAAGATCTAATAAGACAAGTACAGAGACAAGTTCTTTGTCGGATGCAATTAGAAGGTCATTTGTAACTTTCACCAGTGCTGTCTCTGTGCTATGATGCACTCTAAATCTTGACTGAAAATCCTCAAACAGCTTGTTGTGTAGAAAGTCACACAACTGATTGGCGATTGCTTTCTCAAGGATCTTAGAGAGAAAAGGAGGGTTAGATATAGGTCTATAATTTGACAAAACCCCTGGATCAAGAGTGGGCTTTTTAAGAAGAGGTTAAATTACAGCTACTTTAAAGGACTGTGGCACATAGCCTTTTAATAAGGACAGATTCATCATATCTAGTAAAGAAGTGCTAACTAAGGGTAAAACTTCTTTAAGCAGCCTAGTTGGGACGGGGTCTAAGAGACACGTTGATGGCTTAGATGAGGAAATCATGGAAGTTAGTTGACTAAGGTTGATGGGAGAAAAGCAGTCTAAATGTACATCAGGTTTTACAGTTGTTTCTAAGGTTCCTGTGTTTGAAGGTAAGTCAGTACCAACTGAGGGCAGGAGGTGCTGAATTCTGTCTCTAATAGTTATAATTTTATCATTAAAGAAGCTCATGAAGTCATTACTACTGAGATCTATAGGAATACATGGCTCAACAGAGCTGTGACTCTCTGTCAGCCTGGCTACAGTGCTGAACAGAAACCTGGGGTTGTTCTTATTTTCCTCTATTAATGATGAGTAGTAGGCTGCTCTAGCATTACGGAGGGCCTTCCTATACATTTTAAGACTATCTTGCCAGGCTAAATGTGATTCTTCCAGATTGGTGGAACGCCATTTCCTTTCAAGCTTTCGCGATGTTTGCTTTAATTTGCGCGTTTGCGGGTTATACCATGGAGCTAACCTCCTCTGTTTTATTATCTTCTTTTTTAGAGGGGCGATAGTCGAGTGTTATTCGTAGTGAGCCTGCAGCACTATCAACAAGATGATCAATTTGGGAGGGACTAAAGTTAGCATAGGAGTCATCTGTTACATTGAGACATGGACATGGTTTTGCTTTTTATTAGGTTTTTATGTGTAACTCCTCTTCTGTTTACTTTTGATCTAAATAATTTAAGTGGTTGGGGGGCAGACACCCTCTCTGTGGAGTTTAGGGTGGGTAACTGCTCTAATGGAAGCGCAGAGAAGCGTGTAGGACTGCAGCTCTGCCTCCTGGTCTGGACCACAGACTGTATTAAGTCTATGATCTGAACTCTGAGCTGTCATAGCTTTGGGCCACTAATAAATTCGGCCAGATTTCTAAATATCCCAAAAGTGGGATGAATGCCATCTCTCCTAAGCAGACCAGGTCTTCTCCAGAAAGTCCGCCAATTATCTACAAAGCCCACATCATTACCTGGACACCACCTCGACAACCAGCGGTTGAATGATGACATGCGGCTATACATGTCATCGCTAGTAAGATTAGGTCCAAAGACATACCCAAATCCGAATAAAAGTGGCAAAAGACAGGTTTTTTGCTTTAACCTATCATTAGGAAGTAAATGTTGATTGCATAATGTAATGGCTATAGAATAATGGCACCATCGGCGTTTAGATTGGTGCCCTTTAAGCTTTGCTTTCACTATCCCGGGAAATGGTTGAAAAGATGTCTGTTTCCACTTAAAAAGCTGAATCTTATAAATCAAGGCGTTTATAAGGTAATATCAGTCAAAGGAGTGTATGGCTCCGATCCCAACTGACATTTGTCGGGAGGTGGGGTACACCCTGGCAGAGACATGCAAAGACATTTTGATTACCAGTGACTCAATAAAAAACTAAAAGGGCACCCCCACACCCAGTGTATTGTCATGCCTCCTCCTAATGTTGTCACACTAAGCTATATTAAATTAATACACACACACATGCTTGTGTATGCGAGGATGAAACACAGATTAAGAAGATGTATTTTCAAAAGAGATTGCTGAATAAACTAAATACATGATGATACAGATGATTCCAATTATCATGAACTTCGAGATTTATAAATGTCTTATATGTATTGCTGACCTACTTTGCCATATCCATTTTCTCTGTGGTTTCGTCTGCATGTGGGTCTTTAAAGCAAAATCTTTCTGTTGGGAAGTGTCTTGAAAGATCTTCATGACCTACTTTTTTTTGTAATGGGGATGTCCTTCTCAGTGGCAAGAAGACGTAGATCAGAGTCTTTCTTGTCTTTCTAGAGTTTGGTTTTCACCAACTTCAGTTTTGAGAATGAATTCTCACCAGAGGCTGTGGACACAGCTAATGTGGCACTGATTTTCAGCATTGTATGCACACTATGAGAATCTAAGACATAAGGCATAAAATAGTGCAGAAGTTGAAATATAGGAATAAAATATGATATTTATTAAATAAAATAAAATATAATGCATACTTGATGGATAAGTCAATTAGTGCAGTGACGACTGGATTTTTTTCAGTGTTCCCTTTTTCTTGAAAAGTCTCTGGAATTCCTGAATTAGTATATTTAGAAATGTGAAGTACAGCTGTTGCCCAGTGATCACACAAGGCACCTTAGTGTCTGCTGTATCAGCTTGAGTGGTGGCATTTTGGAATATCTCTTTGAATTCCTCTTCATCCTTAGTTGTTTCATTCTTCTCAGGACACGATCAATAACAGCGTAAGCACCTACGAAGTCCAGATTTTGCTGCTGGAGAGCATTTGAGGCAACTGCGGTTTCCATGTACATGGGTCATGTGATTTCAAGGTTAATTTATTTATCATTATAAAACACAGGGTTGTACAACAAAATGCTCCCTTCGCACTACACACACAACAAAAGCAAAACAGAAAACTATTATTTATGGTGGCATGCAGAGGATGAATTGAGGAGTCTCACAGCCTGAGGAAAGAAGCTGCTCTGTAGTCTGATGGTACGGCTGTGGATACTTCTATATCGCTTGCCAGATGGCAGCAGGGTGAATAGGCTGTGGCTGGGGTGGGTATTGTCTTTTAGTATCCTTTGGGCCCTGGGCAGTCTCACCTCTCTGATATCATTAATGCTCAGTAGATGGGTACCAATGATCTTCTGGACAGTTTTAATCAGCCACTGCTGAGCCCTCCGGCCCTGGGCCGTGCACATCCCATCTCAATTTGTAATGTTTCCAGTCAGGAAGCTTTCTATTGCTCCTCTGTAAAAGTTAACAAGAACTTGGCACGGGAATATTGCCTTCTTAAGTTTCTTTAGGAAATCTGGTCATTGCTGAGCTTTCTATACCAGAGTGGAGATGTGAGATGTTCATGACAGGTTCCCTGTGATGCTGATTCCCACTGATGTAGACAGGGGTGTGTGTCTTTGCCTCCTTTTTCCTAAAATCAAAGATCAGCTCCTTGGTTTTGTTGACGTTGAGCAGTATGTTGTTCTCTGTTCTCTATACCCTGCAAGATTGTTGATTTCCTCCTGATAATCAATACTTATTGTTGTTTGTAATCCAGCCAATGATGATAGTGTCATCTACAAACTTCACAACAGAGTTCTCTCCATGTCAGCCAATCCGAACTGTGTGGGGTCTGTTTGTGAGAACGTCCATGTTCCAGTTGAAGAGTGTAGTAGCAAGCCCAGAGTGTTAAGTTTGCCAATCAGTTTCATTGGGGAGATTGTGTTTCAGCATAGGATGAAGTGAAAGTTGAGACACTGTAGTAGCATCTTTGCTTCTCCTGCGGCCAGATCAGGTGGCTCAATCTTTTTCAGATCCTCCAGGAAACAGCAGGGAGGACCTTTTTAAGAGTTTCACTGCCCTTTCTGCAGCTCCATTGGGTGTCTGAGAGTTTCTGTAGCTCAAGGATGCGGTGACCTAGATTCATGCTAACTGGGTTTTCACAAATACTGCATGGCGTTTTGGAGAGTTGGCAATGAAGGTGTAAAGTTTTTTAACTACATTAAAAAAATCACAAAATGCATTTACTTTACACTTTCCACTAAAACAAGATTCAAGCAATGTGCCTGGCAATGGACGTATAGTGTGTTTTCACTTTGCTTTTGGATTCTGGACTGAAGACCTTTTGTAAGGCCCACTCATATTGGCTGCCCCATCATAAACCTGGCCATGGATGTCTTCTACTTTCAGATGGTTTTCTTTCACCACATTCATCACTACGTTTTTCATCCTCCCCGGTTGTTGACTGTACATTACACAGCTAGATGAAGTGCTCCTTTATGGCCATGTCATGCACATAAAGCACAACAAAGAATGCCGTTCAATGTTCGACACATCAATAGTCTCATCAAGCCAAATAGAGAATATCTACACTTCCCACACATTTGTTTTGTAACCTGTTTTACATAAGTAGCCAAAGCTTTGATCAAGTCATTTTGAGTTCTGTTGGAAAGGAGAGATACCTGTTTTTTGGTGTGAAGCTCGCATTTCCTTGATTGCATCAAGATGAAACTTGAAGACACTGTCATACTGGCTAAGCAGTTCCATCAACTCTAGGCAGTTTTCTCTGTCTGAACTTGAGAGGCACTTCATCACAACCTCTGAAGGGCATCCCTTCATGTGGTACGTTCAATTTAATGTCGGTTAACCAAGAGATAATCTCTCTGTTCTTTTGCCTTTTTGTCATTAGCAGTTTGCATATCATGGTCAGCCTCAAAGGCAGAATCCACCTTTCTTTCATAGGCATTCCACTTGATCATGCTTAGCTTGTGTGACTCACTACTGCAGTGGTCCTTGATTTTGTGTGTGGCCCACTTCCACAGGTTTACCTCTACAGATTTCCATCCAGTCCTTCTTTAATACGTCACTTCACTAATCAGAAACAGTTGGCAGCTGAAGCAGTACATGGCATAATCCTAACCAGGGGTGCTGATACCAGTGCGCCCGAAAACAGCACCCTTGTTGGCTTTTGGGAGATTGCATAATGGCTCGACAAGGTCCAATTGAATTAGAAAATGTAATGAAGGCCTCATTATGTTTGATGTTTTGATTTTAGACATGGGCTATATCTGTTGGATTTTGGAAACTGAAGCAAAAACTCAAATTCTGCTGGCTCCTTCTCTAGCTGAATTTATATTTAAATTCTAAATTAAATTAAATGATAATAAAAATTAAATTAAATTAAAAACGAATTAATTAAATTATAAATGTAATTTAAAGTTACATTTAATCAAATTTTAACATTTAATTTAATTTTCAATATAATTTAAAATTTAGGCTAGTTCAGTTGAATTAGAAATTACATTCAAATTAAATTAAGTTAAATTTAATGTAATTATATTTAAATTTAATTATATTAAAAGTTAAAGAAATTGAGACATGCATAGAGACATAACAGATGTTTTAGATATTTTATAATTTGTGTCAGAAATTCATTAGGATTCATTATGCATTATGGGAAGTGTAGGGTCTTAACACATCCTGGATATGTCAGCCTCTGCTGCTTTGATTTTGGTCTTTTTTTTCCCCCTATCAAATCTGTTTCCTGTTGTTTCTGCATCTTTTGTGGAGTACCCTTTTATGCTGTCTCACACAAATGCACTCAGTAACCAGAAAAAGGAACACCTGTGCAATCTATTGCAGTCCAATATAACAGCCATGCAATAAATTCTTCCTTTGCTAAAAGTTTCATTTTCAGTTTTTACCTTTTCAGGAGTTTGTGATTTCAGTCCAGCTTGTCAGAATATCTCAAAAACATGAGTTCAGTAAAGTTTGGTCCAGAAAAAAGTGATGAACTCAATAATATTGAGTACTGCACCATTTTTGAACAGCCTTGCTATTTTTTTCCACAAGTCCGGCACATGTGTTTCATAACTGGCCACCATATCTTGATGCAGAAAATTTCAGAACATTTTCTAGTATTATAAAACACATTTAGAGGATTGTAGAGCATTGTCAGAGGTACTCTGTGCCCACTCACAGTTTGTGATGGTGTTTTATTCGATTGCACTATTTTAAAAATAATTTCTTATATTTTGTCCACCACCATTTCTCTATAGAGGGGAAAAGAATATAGCAATCCAATGAAATACCAGCACAGCTTCTCAATCTTTCTAAACACTCTAAAAAACACAATAAAAATAATCAATACTCAAGTCAATTATAGTTATCAAATAAAGTTGGTGCCATTTGAGCTGTACAACTAAATTGTGTCTATTTGACTGGTAGAACTTTTTTTGTATGGCTCCTGAGATCTGTGTGTGTGTGTGTGTGTTTGTTCTTCATCACTGCTGCTTTGTCATTGTGCAGGGTGACAGCTGAATCCAGGCCTCCTCTCTGTGGAGGAACTCTGCTCTGATAGTGATTAACCAGTGACTCCAGTAGGAATGTCCTACTGGTCTGTTGGCCTTCCCCAGGACTCTGGAGACATTCCTAGTAACATGGAGCAACAAAGCAGTAAGTAATCGGCATCTCATCCATCCCTAAATTCTGTCACTACATAAGTCCTTGCTTTCTTGCTGTGGTGTTAGAGGCATCAGAAAGGATGTGATTGCAAACTGAAATGTATCGATGTGAGGGGGGCTGCACCGCAGCAATGCTTAAATTTAGCAAAAAGAGAACTGAAACCGTGGTTGTTTGAGAGACACAAGCCTTATCTGTTGCCATCTAACTGTATGTTGAGCCAGACTGTGCTCACTGAAAACAGGGAGAAAGTTTTAGTCTTATATGACACACACAAGGATTTTCTCTACCAGCAGATTACAGTAAATTGTGGTACAGTTGTGTGGTAAATGACAACAGAGTTAATACTAGATGACAGGGCCTTAGAGTAGGAGATGGAAGAATAGAAAAGAAGAGTATGGTAGATTAGATTATAGTAGGTTTACTATCCACCTTTTTCCCCAGCAACAAGGAAGCTGTTGTGATTTGCTGCTATATTTTGTCCTTTAACTTCCTGTCTATGTCATAAGTGGGGACATGTCCTGTTGTGCTGGTTGACTTCTGCTTGTGAAATTGGGTCTGCATTTTAACACATGACCAGTCTTACAGTGTAACATATAGTGTTAAAGACTGCCAGAGCTGTGATAGACTTTCTCTACAACAGTCTAACAAACGTCCAGTGCTTATCAGCTCAGTGCTCCTGCACGGTGCCGAATCAGCTAGTCATGTTATTAAAGTTAATAGTCATGGTAACTGGTCAATGATGGCTCTATGGCCTGCTTGGTTGTGCGTCGTCTGTTCTTTGCAGTTTGCTCTGAATTCAGCCTGTCAGGTGGTGGTTCCTTCCCATGGCACAGTGTACTTAAAATGTTAAAATGGGTTTGCTGAGATTTGGACTGATGCATGTCAGGGTGAAGGCCCTCAGACAGTGGTATATTTATAAGGAAATTGCTTTGTTGAGTTGGTCTGGATTTGTAAGCACTCTTCCAGTTTGACCGTTTTTGTGTAATATTTTGCCTCTTGAAAGTAACTAAGGGATCAGTTACTTTTTATGTGATTACAAAATGGCAAAATCCTGTGGGGACTAAACTACAGCTATTTACAAAATGCGTCCAAAGACTGAGTAGTAGTCATCTGTAGTTCATTTATTGTAACCATAAAAGGGTACTCTGTTAAAGTATGACAATTACTGTTTGTTAATAATCACTGCTTTTCTAAAACTAATGATGATCAGAGGGAGCAGCTTTCTTCCTTTTAGAATTGACACATTTCTTGGGAACAGAATGTGTAACACAGTAGGCTTCTAGTCCACCTGCTAGCTTTTTGGAGCTTTCATTTACATCTGCATCTTCATTTAGTGAATGGAACTGGTGCAGGTGTCATTATGTGAACTAAGCATGGACCTTCAGTCACATGATAACATGTGCTTGTACAGTATATGGGGGGGAGATGGCAATCACTGTCTTTGTTCAAAGATGGTCTCTGGTGTCAGATGTGAATGTACTCCTTCATCTTTCTTCAGTTGTCCACTGACTCCTGGTCATGTCGATGACAATTCATTATTAGTATTAGTATTTTTAGTAACAGTTACAATTAAATCAATCTAGCCAATAGGATTTTTAATGGTAGTATGAGAAAAAATAGAAATGCTGACATCAAATTGACATCAGATCTGGATCATCCTGCATGGCCTGCAGATCCATGTGATGGATCTGATGACTCCATACTGTAAAGCCCATTAATACAGCAATGTTTGTTTACGAGAATCCATTAACCTGACTCTGATGTCACATGCTGAATACATTTCACTGAAGTACACATGGATATATTTCACTGTGTTTTAATAGAGGATTTTAGTGGGACATGGTTTAAAAGTTGCTTCAGATGCTTTTCAACACTTTCAAGAATAAATTTCACATTTCAAAGGGAAATGACAGATAGTGGAATTTGTTCTACAGGCTAGATGTACTACTGCTGGGAATTGAGCCCCAGGTGGTGGGCAAGAATTTTGCTCCTGCGGCACCCAAACTTGTCCTGGACCTAAGTCTGTACTGGATGCACAGAGATAAGCAAATAAGTTGATTATTCAATTACTTGATTAAATTAAATAATTAAATTCATAGCTAACAATTTTTATATTTGATTAATTGAGTCATTTATCAAACAAAAATGCAGATCATTCTCTGGTTGTAGACTCTCCAATGTCTTAGATTTTCTGTTTTATATCATAATAAACTGTTGACTGTTGGTTTGACAAAATAAGACATTTGATGAGATCACCTTGGACTTGGACAGAATTTTTCTCCATAAACCAAAAGATCATTCTAATAAAGGTTCCACAGTAGATCAGGGCAGAGACAGTGTGACGGAGAGAGAGAGACAGGAAGCTCAGAGGCTGGTGTGGCTCTTAAACAAAGGAGCATCCCTCTCCTTGCTACCCCCTCCTCCTGTTCCACTACCTCTCCCTCCCTGCCTCCCCACCCTCCCTCTCTACTCAGCCTGTCACAGGATTAGACAGGAGGGAGATCATTCAGGGGACACAGCCAGGATGGCTGACGATGCTGGGTAGAAACCACATAGCAGCTGAAGGAAGCCATGAAAAGAAAGCGATCAGCTTTAGATGTGATGGAGGCTGGAGGAAGAGGAGGATTCGCTGCTTTGCTATGAGCAGGTTAGTAGGAAAGAGGAGCTGAACTAGGAGAATTAGGAGACAAAAGCTGACTGGAGCCTTGTTTATAAGCTGCACATGTCGGGACTGACTGAGCCTTAAAGCTACTCTGCACTGAGCTCTGACTCTGCTAGCAGTTTACTGACATCAGATCTGGATCAGCCAGTGTGGTCTGCAGATCCAGACTCTTTAATACAGCAGAGGTTGTTTATGAGAATCCATGAACCTGACTCTGATGTCCCACTCTGAATATATTTCACTCAAGTATGCATGGATGTATTACACTGGGTTTTAATGGAAGATTTTAGTGGGGCATGGTCTAAATGTTGCTTCAGATGTTTTTGTACACCTTAATCATAACTGTATAGTACAAAATAATAGGTAGCAGTTATGGGTGTGTCTGCACAAATTTGCCCCTGCAGCTACAGGTGACATTGGATCGCACTGTAACCTGTATCATACGTTTCAGCAGCTACTATCAACCTACTAAAATCTCATCATGTAGCCTAAAGGATACAGTAGCCTCAATTTTTTTCAAGTCTGTCTTGCAACAATACAAATACAAACAATACTTGCATGCCATATGTACATTGAAAAAGTTCTTGGTCATGGTAAGGCTGAAACATGCTTCTCTTGGCCATAGGCGAATGTGCACAATGGTCATTCAGAGACGTTTGTGTAGCTGTTTCTCCTAAAACCTTTTTAACATATACATTTTAAACCCACCTCCTGACCGAAGTCGGATCAACCAATCAGCTTGCTTGACTTGCAGGTCTGCGCAATGCATTTTTGAAATTTGGGAGTTGTGCATGTCAGCTCCTTAGCCTCCATGACCTACTGTTACGCATAATTGCAGACTTTTGGTGACAGCAAATGCTCCATGATCTGCCTTTTTCCATCATGCCAAGAGCAGCTGTGATCTGATTTCATACTGCACACGGCAGTTTTCCACACAAGCAGAACACAGTAAAAGGAGTTGGTTACCTTGCTGAGAAGTTTGAGGTGTGCAGCCTGTCACTTCCTGCTCTTCATCTAAAAGGTCACTTTGGCTGCTCCGTCTTGTTCCAATACTCCTCTGTAAAAATTAAATATGATCCACTGACTAAAATGACTATTGTCTTATCTTGTAGGCACATTTTTGATAACCAATTGTGCTAACCATGGTGACAAACGCATTGCATTTCCTGTGACTGCTTTACAATAAAAGCCACCCTGTGTTTCGCCAGTGGAATGCTTTTTAAATTAAACAATTAGAATACAAAAATAAAGAGAGATGTTTCTGTTGTGTCTTAGCTTTTCAAATGGCATCATAGAAAGCAATTCCTTCACCTAACGTTTAAATGAGGGGGGATTTGTTGATCACCATTGCAAGAGAATGAGTCTCCAAGCTAGTAGCAAAGTAAATGCTTTGGTGTTTGCTTGGAGGACAGTAAGTCCTTCCTCTAAAGGAGGCACACCAAAAAACAGCGATAATGAGATGGGCTCTATTGTCTTCCTACATATGTGGAAGAATGCTTCAAAAATTTGTACCCGGAAGCCATTTCAGGATGGACATGACCAAGTCTCCCAAACTTTTGCAGTGTGTTAATGAACTTTGGTAATGATTCTACCGGTTTGGTTATGTACAATAAGAGATCGTCTGCATACAACAATACCTTGTGGATTTCTTCATTTCTAGTGATTCCCATTATGCTCTCCTTCATTCTTAGAGCAATGGCTAGTGCCTAGATCAAATAAAAAAGGAGATTGACAACAACCCTGGTGTGTCCCTCTGACACAATTTCTTACTTTCTGCATGTTGTTATGGGTGATATTGTTTCAAATCATGAAACAGGTTTGTGGTGTTGTCCGTCTTAGCTGGCACACGTCTTCAGCATAGTTTGATCTGTTTTTTTGTAGAATTGGAAATAGCCAAAATATCTCCAAACTACTGAAGTTGAGTGACCTTTCTTGTCAACGATGGCTTCGTCCTGCGTGGGCACTGTGTTTTCTTCGGTGTCGCTCATTTCGCTTACCGGTATTTTGCTTATTCCGTTCCAACTATAAGCCTGTTAGCCACTGTGTCTGTAAGCATACCTCTATTTCTGCGACATGATTGGCTGTTCGTCTTCTTCTTCTTCTGTTTAATGGCAGGTGGCAACTAGCGTTATAGGTGCATTAGCGCCCCGCTTATTTATTTCTGGCTTTATTTATTTTATTTTTGCCCCCTTTATTCTTCACTTCTGATTGGCTCCTTTTAATCCTGGCTTCTGATTGGCTCTTTTAATCCTGTGATGTGATTGGCTCTTTTATTCCTGGCTTCTGATTGGCTTTTTTAATTCTGCGATGTGATTGGCTCTTTTAATCCTGGCTTCTGATTGGCTCTTTTATTTCTGGTTTCTGATTGGCTCTTTTATTCCTGGCTTCTGATTTCTGTATTCTTTTAATCATGGCTTCTGACGCTTTATTTATTCCCGGCGACATGATTTTCGGCTCTTTTTATTCCTGGCTTCTGATTTGCTTTTTTAATTCTGCTATGTGGGATTGGCTCTTTTAATCCTGGTTTCTGATTAGTCTTTTAATCATGGCTTCTGATCGCTTATTTATTCCTGCGACATGATTGGACATGATTGGCTCTTTTATTCTTAGCTTCTGATTGGCTTTTTTAATCCTGCGATGTGATTGGCTCTTTTATTCCTGGCTTCTCATTGGCTCTTTTAATCCTGGCTTCTGATTGACTCTTTTATTCCTGGCATCTGATTGGCTCTTTTATTCCTGGCATCTGATTGGCTCTTTTAATCCTGGCTTCTGATTGGCTCTTTTAATCATGGCTTCTGATCGCCTTATTTATTCCTGCGACATGATTGGCTCTTTTATTCTTAGCTTCTGATTGGCTTTTTTAATCCTGCGATGTGATTGGCTCTTTTATTCCTGGCTTCTCATTGGCTCTTTTAATCCTGGCTTCTGATTGACTCTTTTATTCCTGGCATCTGATTGGCTCTTTTAATCCTGGCATCTGATTGGCTCTTTTAATCATGGCTTCTGACCGGCTTATTTATTCCTGCGACATGATTGGCTCTTTTATTCTTAGCTTCTGATTGGCTTTTTTATTCCTGGCTTCTGATTGGCTTATTTATTCCTGCAACATGATTGGCTCTTTTATTCTTAGCTTCTGTCTGTTCTTAATGGCAAGTTCTTTGAAGATAACCAAACTTGATGACCGGGTGAGTAGACGGGAGCTGGCTTGCGATGACGGTTCTCCTTGGTGGTGCGGAGAATCGCTGCCCGAGCCTCCCTCCATACTCTCTGGCTCCGCCGTATGTGAGACTGGACTGATGGGACCGTTATTTCCTCCTCCTGGGCAGGGAACAGGGGTGGCTGATAACCCAGAGCACATTTAAAAGGAGACATACCTGTGGCTGAGCTGGTTAGGGAGTTGTGCGCATATTCGACCCAGGACAGATGTTCACTCCAGGAGGAGGGGTTCTTGTAGGCGATGCAACGCAGAGCCGCTTCCAGGTCCTGATTGGCACGTTTGGTTTGGCCATTGGTCTGGGGATGAAAACCAGAAGAGAGTAACCTTGGCCCCCAAAGTAGAGCAAAAGGCTTTCCACACCTGGGAAATGAACTGGGGGCCACGGTCAGACACAGTGTCCTGGGGAATGCCATGAAGGCGGAATACATGGTTTATCAGCAGGTCAACAGTTTCCAGGGCTGAAGGAAGCTTAGGGAGAGCTACAAAGTGCAGAGACTTGGAGAATCGGTCCACAATGGTTAAGATAACAGTGTTACTTTTGGACAATGTCCAGTGACAAAATTCAGTGCAATATGGGACCATGGTCTGCTGGGGACAGGCAAAGGGCGCAGGAGACCAGCGGGTGGTTGATGCGAGGCCTTGGCCCTGGCACAAACTGTACAGGCAGCAATGTAGGTGCGAGTATCCGCACTCATGGATGGCCACCAGAAACGCTGACGAAGTAGGTGAAGGGTCCGTGACACCCGGATGACAGGCAAAACAAGAGTCGTGGGCCCACCGAAGAACCTGGGAACGCACAGATTCAGGAACAAACAGGCAGTTAGGGGGTCCGTTACCTGGATCTGGTTGATGGAGCTGCGCTGTCCTCACCACCGACTCTATCTCCCAGGTGACTGCTGCCACCACACAGGAACTGGAATGTTGAGATAGTACTGCACCTACCCCAGAGCTGGAGGCATCTACCTCGAGGATGAACTGATGAGAAGGGTCTGGGTGAATGAGAACCGGAGCTGAGGTGAAGCGTTTCTTGAGGTCCTTGAATGCCTCATCAGCTTCCGGGGTCCAGACGAAGGGAACACTGGAGGAGGTGAGTCTGGTGAGAGGTGCCGCCACCTGGCTGTAGTCCCTAATAAAGCGGCAGTAAAAGTTAGCAAAGCCCAGGAATTGTTGTCGTTTTTTCCACATTGACTGGTTTCGGCCACTCCGCCACTGCCCTGATCTTCTCTGGATCTGGTCTCACCTGCCCCTTTTCAATGATGCAGCCGAGAAATGCGACTGATGGGACATGAAACACGCATTTCTCGGCTTTCACAAACGGCTTGTTCTCCCAAAGCCTCTTGAGCTGTTGGAAGTCTCTTAGCACATTGTTGACCAGGGCCTGAAAGACTGCAGGGGCATTGGTGAGACTGAAGGGCATGACGAGGTACTCAAAGTGACCTAATGGGGTGTTAAATGCAGTTTTCCACTCATCTCCCTCTTTGATGCAGACAAGGTGGTACGCGTTGCAGAGGTCGTCTTGAGTTTGGTGTGCTCATTTGTCTGGGGGTGAGTCTCCTGGAGGACCTTGATATTTGGGCTCACGACTTTAGGTGTGCAAAGACCCTACTGTGTTTAATAGGATGTTGTATCCCTTTAATGTACTTCAAAGTGTGAATATGTAGCTAGTTGGTTGGATGAAAATATGGTTAAGGTCCCTAGCATGACAACAAGTATCTTAAATGTACAAACATTAAACCATTTCTCAAAAGAAATAACAAAATACAGAAAAGGCAAAAAAACAGTGGCCTTGGGTCCCCATGCTGACCTGTCCCTAGTGGTACTGAGTTCCATTGATTTGATGCTCTGAAGAAAAAGACAGCCTGGCTAAAATTGGTCAGAGGAAGAAAGGATTATACTTCTGGAGGAATACAATAAAAGAAAGCACATACTAAAAGGTCAATATGATCCACAAGTAACAGTAAACAGAAAACAACAAATGTGGGAGGAAATTGCAACGAAAATTAACTGTGGTCATGAAATACCTTGCCTATTAGTGACTGGAAAGATCCCGTAGCATAAAACCATAGAGCAATCATTAATTGCAAAGGGGCTGGAAGAGCACAGCTGCGGAAAGTAGAGTGATCCAACTCTAGATAGTTGGACAAACCATGAATTGACTGCCGGTCAAATCTATAGTGCAAAATCAATCATTGTTAAGCGTATCCATTGGGTTCTCCCGGTCACAGAACACTCTTCTCGGGATGTGTTCATTTTCTTCATTTATCGCCATAAACTCGGCCATGTTGCGGTTAACATAGAGTCCGAAGTACCTTAAGATTTTTTCCTTTGGTTGTTAAGGTCTTTTGTGCAACGGTTTAACTAACTTTAATGGCGTATAGAGAATAAGACAAACATAAGGAGAAAACCTTAAATACTTAAGTGAACATTTCACTGCTAGTTGAGCGTGACAGCTGATTTAGCTTGGCTTGTAAATGATTTTGCCACCAATGTGTGTTTTTCCAGGTAAGAGTGGAGACTGTCCACACAGTGGATGTGAAGCTGGTTCCTTCTTGTGGTCCAGCACTGACAGAGGGAAAGTGAAACGGTTGATGAATGTTTGGTGTTGAGAGGATCACGGTGGAAATTCCCCAGAAAGCTTCACACTGATACTGATCAGCAGCACTCATGACCCTCTGCTATTTTGTAATGGTCATTTTGTAAAATACTGTAAAACACTTATCCCTCCCTTAAGTCTCACAGTGTTGTTTTTTTCAATGTTTTTTTTTTCTTCAAATAGAAATGCTTCAGAATCAGCATGTAGGGAATTGTGGAGAGCTAAAAGTATCCATTGAAACCACTGAATGAAATTCTATTAGGTGGTTTAGCAGCTTCTTAATTCCAACAGATAACATACAAACTATTGTTTGTTCATGTAGCAGAAGTCAGGAGTGTATGTTTCCTTTGCTCTCTAAACCAGATGGACAAGTGAAAGGGGAAATTCAGTAATGGAGTAGATGTTGGCAGCTTCATCCCACTCAAGGTCTTCTTTTAGCTTTCACAGATAGGTCATGTAAGACTGTGATAGGGGAGTATTGATGGTGGATGGGAGGCAGATGTGGGTCTAATGGTTTCACTCCCTCAGGCTTTCTCATATAGCCTCAGCAGCCCAGTCAGACTCTCTCTGTCTTAATTATTCATAGAAAACCCACTGGGCTGCAGGAAGCAGGCACATGCAGCTCAGACACAGCTGAAAGAGGAAACAGAAGTGTTCGATGGTGAAATGTATAACTACTCTGACAAACAAATGAATAACCAGTCTGAGTGATGTCCAGATTTGCCTGCATTGTGAGGGCAGTTGTTACTAGGGCCTGAACATGAAAGGGCCAGGAACCTATTGTTTTTGTAGGGATTATTATTTCAGTTCAGTTCAATTCAAAGGGCTTTATTGGCATGAAAGTTTCAAGAACAATGTTGCCAAAGCAAGGGGGGGGGGATCATGACATTAGTTTTCTTCATATTTACTGCCAGGGCCCAGTTCTGACTGTACTTTTCTACTATTTCCAGGTGTTGCTGTCCTTGTTCAGTAGGAGACAGTAGAACAAGGTCATCAGCATAAAACAGAGACAGAGCCAGGAGTAGCACATTGATCCAACTGAACAGCAAGTGAATTTATATACACATAAAGTCAGACTTAAAGGGAAATTTTGTCACGCTTTGTGTGGATGTCCAATCCACACAAAGCGTATGTACAGTACATGTACAGTATACACCAAATGTATGTACAGTATATACAGTATGTTGTGCAAAAACAGCCCCGAAAAAGAAATCCATCAGCAATTACCAACTGCTAGTTCTAAATTCAACAACATTCACACCCTTTACAAATGCAAACCAGGATACACTGTGGTCTGACTTCTTTTTGCAAAGGACTAATATTACCTGAGGAAGTGCCCTGATGCCTGAGGACATGATCTGCCTGCACTGTTTATAGCACATAAAATGTCAGAGTTGTAAATGAGTGAGTGATCAGTGAGGTATGCCACACTGTCCTGTAATAATAATAACACTTTATTTATATAGCACAATTCATGCATAAAATGAAACACAAAGTGCTTAACATAGAAGCAGATAATCATAACATTTATGATAAAACAAGAAAAATAAAATATTGAATTAAAACAGACAAGATAAAACAACCATCAGGTAAAATGACTTCAGGAGAAAGCAATGGTGAAAAGATGTCTTAAGATTTCGTTTCAAAGTGTCCCTAAGACCTTCAGGCAGACTGTTCCAGAGTTTTGGAGTGTAATTAACGAAGTCTTCATCTCTGTGACTTTTAGTTCATTTACAAACCATTCAGCGTCAGCATGTGACCCAATGGTTTTAACAGAGGAGTTGTAAACCACATGAAGTTTGACTGGGCACCAGCTTCTGTTAAAGGCTTCCTCACATGGTTGAAGGACTGTCGTTGTGCTATCATCTGGGTTGTGTAGTCAGGAAAGATGTAGACCCGGGCTCCCTGGTAATGAAGCAGTGCTGTGCCAGTCAAGCTCTGGCTTGTTGAAGTTCCTGTCACCAAGCAGCTCCGGAATCAGACGAGACACAAAATCTGTGGGGTCACTGTTTTCTGATCCTTCCTTGATGCGCTTAATTCTCATATTTAGCCAACGTGAACGGCCCACTAGATAATTCACCTTGGCCTTCAGGAGGCTATTGTCTGCCTGTAACTCTGCATGTAGGCTCTAGCTTCATAATTCAGCCACCCACAGCTGAAACCGCTTCATCCAAAGTATCCATTTGGTGTTCAGCCTCCTGGTGCTCCTTTTGAAGGGTGAGCAAGCGTGCTTCAAACGAGTCAAACTGCTCCCTGCATGGGTGGTAATGGCAGCTATTAACATTTCATTGCTAGCCTAGCTGAGCTCACACTGGCAGCTGGTTTCTGTGAATGACCTTAATCTTTCTTGGGTTTCATGGCTGACAAAAATGCTACATATATCACAACACTGCAGGGACATTGGAAAATGACGATGATGCAGTAGTTTTGACTGAATTCTGGAGAGAACCACACAGAGCTCTGCAAAAGCTGACTACTCCATTACAACCATGAATCTGATACTAATAACATCTGCTCAGCTCTTTTACCTGTTTTCAGTTAGTGCATGAAGCCATGGCTCTTTGCTTTTGGCAACATCATATCACTAAAACAGTCAGATATCTTTCAATGGAAGGCAACAAAAGCATTACAGTGAGTATGTTAACAGTACAAAACAACAAAAACAGGAAAAGTACTCTTTTTTTTTTTTGTCATGGGACTATCTTTTAATATTATTGGACCAAAGACATTTGTGCAAGATTCTGCAAGATTTGTTATAAATTAATGATCATTTTAGATGACTAATTTGTTCTGCATGAAAATGTCTCATTTGTCATTGACTCACTATATTGGGCTAAACCTGGGCTTTGATGAAAGATATCAGCCACTTCTTGTGGTCCATGTTTTATTATGGCTAATGTAGTTTATAGAAAAATGCCTGATTTGATTTTATTTTGGTTATTGTCCTGGAAATTGTGGTCAGATGCTGCTTTTGATGTTGTCATTAAAAAAAAAGTATGATCCCATTCCTCCTCACAAATACTCTTTTTAACTTCCATTTGACCACTGTTTTCCCTCTGTGTCTGTCGTATGTGCTGTCAGGCCCTGGGGAGGAAATGGGAGCCAAGGCATCATTGGTGGAGGATCTGGGGCCTGGCTCTGCACTGGTTCATTCTCCCACTCTGGAGAACATCCAGGCAGCGTATGAAGACAGAGAGGGGGAGGCTGCCAGGGAGCTGATCCAACAAGCCTGCTGCGTGGAGTGCAGTGCGGGGATGCCCCGCATCGATGGGGTGAGTCTGAACAGATGAGTTTTCAGTCTGACAGAGTAGCAAGCTGATTGGCAGTAGCAGAACGTAGTGGACGGGCTGGAGTGTATGGTTTGACCATGTCCTGGATGTAGGATGGTCCTGCGCCATACGCAGCATGGTAGGCAAGTACCAGTGTCTTGAATCGGATTCGAGCAGCCACCGGTAGCCGGTGCAGAGGAGCGGTTTAGTGTGGGAGAACTTGGGTAGGTTGAAGACCAGGTGAGCTGCTGCATTCTAGATGAGCTGCAGAGGTTAGATGGCACATGCAGACACACCAGCCAGGAGCGAGTTGCAGTAGACAAGTCGCGAGATGAAGAGCCTGATGTTGTGGAGGATGAATCTGCAGGAGCGGGTTGTTGCAACAGTTTTGGCAGCGAAGGACAGTTGGTCATCGAGTGTCACACCCAGGTTCCTTGCAGTCCGGCAGTCCAAGCCAGGGACACCAGCAAGTGTCGGCAGTCGGTCCTGAAGGACATGCATGTATTTCTTTATTTTGCATTACAGGTAACAAACAAATAAAATATAATTGTAATTATTCAGAGTAGACCTGGATTTATATGTTCACCTGGAATTCCCAAACTGCAGCTAAGTCTGTTTGTCTCTGCCGTTGTTTGCTCACGTACAACCATGGATGTAACCTAACGTTAGCTAGCTGTCATGTATTAGCAAAGGTTAGCGCTCGTTCCAGCGGACCTCTGCCAGACCAGTCAGTTAAAAGTTAACTTTCACCCAGCCCAGTTCTATGTGAGCAAACAACGGCAGAGAGAAGCAGACTTAGTTGCTGTTAAAGAGTTTCCGGTGAACTCGTGGAGGCCATCGGCGTAGGTTTGCGGTGATGCCAGAGGCTTCAGAGAGGACGAGAGGACGGCTGGTTCAGGAACAGTGAAGAGTGACGTTTTCTTCTTAGTATGCAGATTATATGTAAATCACGCTCTCCTTGCCCCTCCGCTCAAACCCCTCCTCTCCACGCCAAAACGGTGACAGAAAGTTTAAACTGAAAACTACTGACACTGAAAAAAAATGGCATCGTAAAAAAAAACCTGAGCATAAAAAAGAAACTGTCACTGCAAAAAGAGTGACATGAAGAAAAAATCTGAACATTGTCATTGAAAAACACACAAATATCAAAATAAAATTAATTTTTTTTTAATTCCTATCTTTTATTTTTCAGTGAAACTTGTTTAAGTGCCAATACAACTTTTTCCAGTACAAATGTTTTAATGCCAATGTTTCCTTTTTCAGTTCAGGTTTTGTTTTCAAAGCCAAATTTTCTTTTCAATGCCAAATTTTACTGTCACTGTCCTGGCTCCATAGATTAAACAAAATATATTAAGAATAGAAGCAAATAAGACTAAATATCAACATGTAAATAATAATATGTTTATGCAAAATGATCACACGCAACTGAAATAATCGCGAAAAGTTTATTTTTGTATGAGGGAAAGTGGTTTAATAAAGCCTTTTGTTTTAATCTACAAGAGGAGTCAATGGGAGCTGTGTGGCTATAGCATAAAAAACGTGTCGATCTAAGGTTTACACTCCACTACAACAAGGTACCAAGTTTTGGATCCTACAGGTGCGTTTACATCAGCTGGGTTGAGGCAAATAAACTGTCTACCTGAGCACAAAGTTCCAATGTCAGTAAAAAGCTCACGAGACCATATTTCTTGCTTTCCGAAGCAAGATGATGACAGAGAGATGCCAGTAATGGGTCTCTTGACTTATAGCGGAGAGTCTCCCCTACGGGTGCAGCAGTGAGTTTGACAGCTCTGGGCAAAATTACGCTGGAGATCATTTACAGACAGTCATTTGCTGCTTCAGTCTGTTTATACTCTATAATTGTTGTGCAATGTAAGCGGACTGGTCTGTCATGTAATACTTGCTACATCATTATTTATTCGACAAACAGCTTTTCTAATGAGATCATTTGCATAAAAATGCTTGGATGGAAACATGGCTTTGTGTTTTCCTGTTGCATATTAACTTTTGAAAATAAAACCAAGTGTTCTTCTACATTAATAAACAATAATTACTTATTGTTATTAATTATTGTTATTTTCGTGGCATTAGGTAGGCCTACACAACCATTTTAGAACAAGCTATTTAAAATAAATCTTGTGCAGCAGAGTGACAGGTGAAACATTTCAGAACTATTTGAAGATTAATTGACACTCCTTTGCCAACGACTGTATCGTTTTGATGAGCAACCATTGAAATGAACAACATGGATTTAGGCTTAATTGCAAAGCCATTAATTGCAATTATTTATGTATGTGACAATTAATCTAAAATTTCATGTTTGTGATAACCCTAGTGGTGACCCTTCAGTTTGTACTGAGCTAATTCAATAAATTACACGTGGACAGGGGATTCTGTGGTCTCTGTTAAGTGTTTTTCTTTTTCTTTGCTCTTATCCCATGTCATAGTTGCATTATCCACTTGCAGAGATGCAGAGTGTTTTCTGCTGTAGTGCAGTGCTCTGTGTTTCTTGTGGTGTTATGAGGAGTGAGTGTACTGCTCTAGTTGTTTTTATTTGTGAATGCATTCTTCCCAGGCATCAGCAGAGATCTGGCCTACTTCTGCCTGTGCAAGTGTAACAGAGTCAGCTGGTTACAAGCTCCAGTCGTCCAGGAGAGAAGGAGATCTAAAGATGAACCTATTAAATACAAGAGGCATGCAGAAATGACACTAATCTACATTTCTGCATACATCTACAAATACAATGATATGAATGCCTACATGAAAACATACAGGATTGTCAGAAAATCAATTCCTTTTATTTCCACAAAAAGGACTAATTGATTAACTGATGACAATTTTGATAAGCATGAATCATTTAAGTCATTTGTCAAGTTAACATACCAAACATTTGCCAGTTACAGGTGCTCCATTGTGAGTATTTGCTGTTTTAGTCACACTAGCAGTGTGGCTCTATGGATTGCAGTGTCTGTCAGTTGGTCCACCACTTTGGTCCTGAAATTAGAAAATAAGCACTACTGTGCCTAAGTATAGCCTCACAGAGCTGCTAGCATAGCTGTGGACTCTTAATCTTGTGCTGTCTTATAAATTGAACAACTTTCAGTTTTGACATTTTGCAGACTAAGTGATTCATCAATTAAGGCTTGTGTACACAGGGGGCATCTCATGCGATTTTAATCAATCCAGCTGTCTACACAGGCTTCGTAACAGCTCATGTTTCACTTGCACTTTACGCACATAACCTCAACCTGAAGCATATTTTTACGCTTCAAGTCTATTTTCTTCCGTTTTATGCGTGTAACATAAGTGAATGTGTGTTGGGTTTTGAGCACTGCCAAAGTGCAGGTGATCTTATCTCACTGCTGTGCCTGAGTGCTGGGAAAGCTACCACCCAGCTGTCATTAAAATAAATTGTGCAAATGTATATGAATCTAGAGTTCAGCTTTCCACTTTCCACACAGTACTATGGGGATCTCAAATGTCAGATTCTTCATCAGTCTGAGCCTGGATTTGTATGCATTAGTAAAATGGAGGTTTGCCAAGTTGTTTCAGCACGATTGCTTCCTTTTGTTCATCAATTTTCAACAGAATCCCTTTTGAGGACTGATTTATTGAACAAGTTTTCCCCTTAATCACCCACGTCGTTTAACATACACTTGGCGTAATTGTTCCATGTCTCGACTGCTAGAGGAAATGGAAAATCTAGCAACATGGTGCTTTAATAGTCAGGCATATCTTTATCTGATTAAGGTCACTTCTCTATCATCCGAACTAAAACTGGTAGTGTTAAAGGAAGAAGCTTTACCTCTGTTCAACCTGAAAAACCAGTCCCCCATGATCAGTGTGCTGCTAATAGTCAACAAAACAAAAACTAGTTCCTCTTAGAACTACATCAGTCTTCATTTATATTGGAGACTTAAGCAGGGAGAAATTTTACATCTTTGTTCTGTTCAACTCTCAAGTTTCCAACAGAAAGTAAGAGATTAGTTTTTACACTTTGTCAACTGTCTCATCTCTAAACTTGTTTGTTACACTTGTTCAGAAACATTAAACATTTTAATAATTGATGATAATTGTCACAAGGCAATCAACAACAAAACCAAATTAAAGCTGCAAGCAGCGATGAACGGGCCCTCGCACACCTGCGCACATCGGGGAGCGCGGCGTCCGCCGCTTCACAACACGTCAGACTATAAAACGTGTCATTTCCTGCTGTCACTAGGTGGCGCTACGACCGTGGCTGACAATTTACATATAGACGCCTTCAGGGCGGGGGGGTCATGAAACATGTTAAGTTTGGGGCCTCTTGGACTACGTACAGTCCAGTTATAAACCACTTCCTGTCCACACAGGACAGTGTGAGTGTCTGTGTGTGTGTGTGTACACAAGATGTCAGCTACAACACACGGACACACGTAGAGCAGAGAGAAGCTGCTGCATGTCAGACTTTAAAACGTGTCATTTCCTGCTGTCACTAGTTGGCGCTATGACTGTGGTTGAACATTTACATATAGACGTCTTCAGGTCGGGGGGGTCATGAAACATGGGAAGTTTGGGGCCTCTAGGACAATGTACAGTCCAGTTATAGACCACTTCCTGTTTGGCGGCGAAACACCTAACTTCCACGCCACCTCACGGGCACACCGTGTAACAAAAACAAAATCCACGAGTATCGTTTGATGGCCATCTTGTTAAGAAGGCATGGTCCAAGTTGAAGGCGATCTGATAAAATCTGTAGGACAAGTTCGCAAAAGTACGAGGCCAGGAAATGGCCAAAATAGCCCTAAAAATGAACAGTTTATTAAACATAACTGACTTACTGTTGGGTTTAGGGGAGGGGTCCCACAGGCTTTTTTGTAAGTCTGGACATGATACAAATGCATAGCAAATTTGGTGCATGTAGGTGGAACGTGGCGTGGGGGCTACTTCGTTAAAATTTGGTAGGGGGCGCTACTGAGCCATTTGGCCACGCCCATGTCCAATAACAATATCAGATGTGCATTTGTGCCACTGATGATGCATGTGCAAAATTTGATGAGTTTTCAAGCATCCCTAGCCCCTCAAAAAACTGCTTCCAGTTTATGGCGAACAATGCGTTGCTATGGAAACGCCGTTTGATGAAAACTCACAATCTTCACAGTGAAGCATCACCAAGGTCTTAAGACTATGCTCAGCAAATTTGATGTGGAATGGTTAACCTGCTAGGAGTACTGATTAAAAGTATTGGGCGTGTAACTTCCTTTTGTCAATAGGTGGCGCTCTGACTTTGAATCAATATTGACCCCTACATGTGTTCAGGCCGGGAATCTCATCAAACAAAAGAAATATGGAAAAGATCTGATCATTTCCAGCCGAGTTACAAGAGTTTGATTGTTCAAACAGTTTATTAAACATAACTGACTTACTGTTGGGTTTAGGGGAGGGGTCCCACAGGCTTTTTTGTAAGTCTGGATATGATACACATGCATACCAAATGTGGTGCATGTAGGTGAAACGTGTAGTTTGTTAAACGTCTGTAGGTGGCGCTACTGAGCCATTTTGCCACACCCATGTGCAACAACCATAAAATATGTAAATTTTCACCACTTCTGACGCATGTGCAAAATTTCATGAGTTTTCGAGCATGTTTAGCCCCTCAAAAATGCAATTCATTTGGGAGAAAAATAATAATAATCCTTAGAAATACAATAGGGTCCTACGCACTGGTCAGTGCTCGGGCCCTAATTAAAGCTGCAAGCAGCAATGAACGGGCCCTCGCACATCTGCGTACGTCGGGGCGTGCAGCATCCGCCGCTTCATGACCGGACACTGGGCACGGAGAGGTTAACCAGGAGAAACGGGAAGATTTGGGCCATGAGGGCCGGTGACAGGGTCGGCAAACACAATCATTTTATAAATAGATCATTCATCTCAGCGCCCATAATAAATAAAATCATAATGGTTTTCCCTGACCACCCAACACTTTGTTTTTGACAGCGTGTTCAATGAAATACCAAGCTTTACGCAACTTTTAATCACAAAGGTCTTTAGATTACACAACCCAAATTTGAAGAGGATCTGATGAATTCTCTAGGAGGAGAAGTATGAGGCCTGGAAATGGCAAAAATTTCACTAAATATTGAAATTGCATTAAACATAACTGACTTCCTGTGCGTTTTAGGGTATGGCTCCAAGAGGCTTTTTTTAAGTCTAGACATGACGCATGTGCCACCCAAATTTCATACAATTAAGTCAAATCTTAAGGGGGGGGCTTTGATTTTGAGAATTTGTAGGGGGCGCTATCGAGCCGTTTTGCCACACCCATGTCCAAGACCCATATCAGATGTACATTTGTGCCACTGATGACATGTGCAAAGTTTGGTGAGTTTTCAACCATCCTTAGCCCCTCAAAAAACTGCTTCCTGTTTAAGGCGAACAATGTGCTGTCACGGCAACGCCGTTTGATGAAAACTCACAATCTTGACAGTGAAGCATCATCAATGTCTTTTAAGACTTTGCTGACCAAATTTGAGGTGGATCTGGTTAACCTGCTAGGAGATGTAATTAAAAGTATAGGGCCTGTAACTTCCTGTTGTCACTAGGTGGTGCTATGACTTTGATTCAAATTTCACCCTTAGATGTCTTCAGGCCGGGAATGTCATCAAACATGAGAAATATGGAAAAGATCTGATCATATGGAGCCGAGTTACAACACTTTCATTTTTCATGATGAAACATTGAAATTCGCTGCGCCGCCATGGCCACGCCCTTCAGTGAAAACTCACAAAATTCACTGTAAAGCATCATCAAGGTCTTGAGGATGTTCTGCTCAACCCACTCAGATTAGCATGTCAGACTATAAAACGTGTCATTTCCTGCTGCCAGTAGGTGGCGCTATGACTATGACTGAAAATTAGCATATAGATGCCTTCAGACCGGGGGGGTCATGAAACATGGTAAGTTTGGGGCCTCTTGGACAGTGTACAGTCCAGTTATAAACCACTTCCTGTTTCATGGTGAAACACATAAATTCCACGCTATGCCACGCCATGCCACAGGCACACCGTTCAACGGAAACTCAAGCTTTACACAACTTTTCATCACAAAGGTCTTTAGATGGCACAGCCCAAATTCGAAGTCGATCCAATACATTCTCTAGGAGGAGTTCATTAAAGTACAGAGCCCTCAAATGACCAAAATTGGCCAAGTTTTGCACAGAAAATTCAAAATGGCGGACTTCCTGTTGGGTTTAGGGTAGGGCTCCAAGAGGCTTTTATTTTAAGTCTGGACATGATACGTATGCATACCAAATTTCATATGTCTAGGTGAAACGTGTCGCAGGGGTTAGTTCGTAAAAAAATTGCAGGGGGCGCTATCAAGCCATTTTGCCACACCCATGCGCGAGACCCATAAAATGAGTTTTTGAGCAGTTTTAGCCCCTCAAAAATGCAATTCATTTGGGGTACGACTTTGTGCTCGGGCCCTAATGATATAACTAAACCCAAGACATACTGAGCATTAAAGATCTGTAAAGGCCTCAAAATGAGACTTGAACCCAGCCCAAAGCCGTGTCTTTAAGACCCCAGCCGGCTAAACCTCAATGTTATGGCCAAATTTAAGACCCAAACTCATCCCAATAATACAGTATATTTTTTAACTTAACCGTCAACAACCTTCCTTATTGCCACGGTCTTTATCAGCAGAGGGAATGACTTTCTCATACCCTCAGACCATCAGATACTGTTTAAAGCTTCAGAAGCTAGTAAGTTGGTAAATTACCTAGGAAATTTGTAAATTGCTACACTGAGTACATGCTTTAAGAGAATATGCACCTGGCCTTCAGTATAAGATTGGGAATTATTATTCTGTGTAAAAATGTTTTCAGGTAATGTAATGCAGTATTTATTTATCATACCAGTTAAATGAAAGCACGGACTGATGAGTGGTCAGAAACGGTAAAATACTGTTCTCTTTGATTGTTAAATCTTTTATCTGTACTTTATCATCATATATACGCATTAACAATCAAATAAGACTTGCACAATGTCTCAATAATACACTTCTCTGAGTGGTGGAGTGTCACTGTTTTTTGTGTAGCATACAGGATATGTTTTTTCTGACACCAATTTAACCCTTTTATTTTGATGGTCACACACCCACGTATTGTTCCCATAAATACATATTTACTGAGCGATTCTCCAAATCATTTTCCCCTTACATTTTATTAACGTGTGTGCAAGGATTGCTGAGCAGGTGTAATATGAAGGAAAAACAATATTTCTTCGGCTTAAACACTGACAGAGTCAATATTAAATGACCTGGATCAAAATCAGGGGCAAAAGCTTGATCAGGACTTCCCTTTTGAATATTCCTACTAGTCACCAATAGTGATTTTCTCATTGTGTGTGTGTTGTCATAGGTACGTCTCCTGTGTGTGGCCACTCAGCATGGTGATCTGCAGAGTGTGCGTTACCTCCTAAAAGAAGCCTGTATCACTGTGCCCCAGGAACCATCCAACAGTAACCCAGCCATCCTGGCAGCATACTACGGCCACACCAGCCTGGTCAAAGAACTGCTGGATTCTATATCTGGTAGGAGGAGAAGAAACAGCTCAGCATTCACAATATATGGAACAGGGCTTGCTTTGTATGTATGTATTTATTAATTTTTAAATCAAAGGCCAGTTGATGTCCTGCAGCTGTGACACATATTTATGGTGTTACTGTTACTGCTGTCAAAGTTAATGCTTTAAGACCTTACAATAATTAAAGAAGGGGCACTCTGCCATTTTTATGTCAAAATCTGTTTACTAGTGATGGATAGTACTACTCAGTCTGCACCTGGGTCTCTGTTGCTTTGATTTGACAATTCTTTTTTTTTCTTTTAAATCTGTCTCTTGTGAGTCTACCAACTTTATGAATGTGCAGTCCCCTTTAACAGAGAGCATTCTTTAATTGCAATATCATTTTCCCGTTGGCCTAGCTAATCTGCTTTCTGGTGTTTAAAGCTTACCATAGTGCATGGTAAGAGAGTGCCTGGCTCTTAATTAAGGCTCTGACGCAGTGTCATCACCATGTCATGAGCTTGTTGGGGGAGCCAAAATTATCTTGGCATATTTTGGTTATTTGTTTTATTTTGACGACACAGCTGTGGTGGGCCTAATCACATATAATAATAATAAAAAGGCCTACCTCAAGGAAGTAGAGGACCTGACCCACTGGTGTCAGGACAACAACCTACTCCTGAACGTCAGCAAGACTAAAGAGCTGATAGTGGACTTTGGGAAGAAGCAGTGAAGGAACTACTGCCCCCTTAATATCAGGGTGGACAGCTTCAATTACCTTGGTGTCCACATCACCGAGGGCCTGACCTGGGCGCTGCATACTGACTCAGTGGTGAGAAAGGCGCTTGAGGAAATTCTGCGTATCCCCTCAAATACTAAGGAAGCCTACCCTCAGGCCACCAGGATCCTAAATTAGGTCTAGACTTTCGTTAACACAACCAGGTGCTCAAACTTTAGTAGTAGATCATATCATAGACAGAATATAAACAAAATACCCCTTTATCATGTTTGACCTTCTCATCAACACTAAAAAAACCCCATCACTGAGAAAAAAATATCTCTGACAGAAACCCATGGAAGCTCAACTCAAGGTCAGCTCCTCATGGAAATAAATGCATTTAAAAAACTGAACTTTTAAATCGTCTGTTCCAGTTTGAACTGAAGGAATCTCTGCAATGCAGTCTGTGTGGTTGTTAATGATTAAAAGAATGTCCTCGGACTGATCTCCTTTGACTGGTGTTCCCTCTCAGGTCCATGTCTGAGGAGAGACTTGCTGAACTGGATGCTGGCCACATCTTGCCAACAGGGTCACCTGGATGTGGTCCGGCTGCTGGTCCACGGCTACGATGCTGATGCCAAGGACTGTGCCATCCACAGCGATGAGTTTGCCGTCATCACTGGGCTGCCGTTGTATGCTGCTGCGCGAGCAGGTAGGGAGACGCTCACATGAATACAGTCTTACATGTACTTCGAACACAGCAGACGGTGCAAACATGGAGACTATGTGTTGGATTAACATTATTTCTACAGTGCCTTCAAAAAGTATCCAACTCCTGCATTTGTGTCCTAGAAATACACAGAAATACTTTGTAAGTATTTGATCGCTTTTGCCATGGGTGATTTCCATTCAGCTAACGTGGCTCTTCGTTTTCCCCACTTGCATCTCTTCCTTGCGTTGTACAGCAGCTACACCTGTGGGTCCTTGCTCTAAATTTCCTCCAGGAGCCTCCTTTTTTCTCGCTCCTCCTCTCCTCCAAGGACTGAGGTCGGATAATTAACGCATAATTAAGGAGGATGCAGAATTAACAAAATGGAAAGCACTCTCTATCTGACCTCATAAGGACTGTGTACCAGATGTGTACACATTTGTATGCTGATATATAAATATCACTTCGGTGCAATGACCAACGCAAGCAGCTCCGACCGTTTGGTGCCAATCACAGAGTGCATAGTGCACAGATGGGAGGAGAGGTGATAACAGGTAGGAAGTTCATGCTTTCCTGTGATTCAATTCAGTTTTATTTATATAGCGCCATATCATAACAAAGTTATCTCAGGGCACTTTTTCGAGTAGAGCAGGTCTAGACCGACTCTTTATATTTACAGAGACCCAACAATTCCCACCATGAGCAAGCACTAGGCGACAATGGCAAGGA
Organism: Macquaria ambigua; assembly: GCA_008360985.2. Classification (NCBI taxonomy): domain Eukaryota; kingdom Metazoa; phylum Chordata; class Actinopteri; order Centrarchiformes; family Percichthyidae; genus Macquaria; species Macquaria ambigua. Next base: position 27,278 of record VMKM01002801.1, on the reverse strand, counting down.
AAAACTCCCTTTTAACAATTACCACCATGAGCAAGCACTAGGCGACAGGGCAAGGAAAAACTCCAGGAGGAAAGAGAACATACAGCAGCACAATACAGTTCTACATAGGGATGTAAAGTAATAGTTGTGGTAATGGTATTGATGATAACACCAACAGAAATAATACTAAGCAATATTATAATAGTAATACTAATAGTAAGCGCAATAACAGTAATAGCAGCAGCGGGTGTAGAGCAGGAGCACGGGGGGCAGCAGGTGGCCGGCAACCATAGATCCAGACTCTACAGCTCCGGAGGCAGAAACACCTGCAGAAAGCAACAGAAGGAGAGAGAGAGAGAGAGGAGAGAAAGCACACAACTACGGGAAGAAGTTGAATTAGTAACAAGCATTGATGGGATATGAGGGCGTACAGATGGATAGGAAGAGGAGGAGAGAGGAGAGAGGAGCTCAGTGCATCATAGGAAGTCCCCCGGCAGTCTAGGCCTATATCAGCATAACTAAGGGGTGGCTCAGGGTCACCTGAGTCAGCCCTACTATAAGCTTTATCAAAGAGGAAAGTCTTAAGCCTACTCTTAAATGTGAGGAGGTTGTCCTCCCATACACAAACTGGGATCTGGTTCCACAGAAGAGGAGCTTGATAGCTGAAGGCTCTGGCTCCCATTCTACTTTTAGAGACTCTAGGAACCACAAGGAACCCTGCATTCTGGGAGCGCAGTGCTCTAGTGGGATAATAGGGTACTATGAGCTCTTTAAGATATGATGGTGCCTGACCATTTAGGGCTTTGAAGGTGAGGAGAAGGATTTTAAATTCTATTCTGGATTTTACAGGGAGCCAGTGTAGAGAAGCTAATATTGGAGAAATATGATCTCTTTTCCTGGTTCTTGTCAGTAAATGTGCCGCAGCATTCTGAATCAGCTGGAGAGTCTTAAGGGACTTATTGGGGCAGCCTGATAATAGAGAGTTGCAATAATCCAGCCTAGATGTAACAAATGCATGATTAGCACTGCTGTTTCAGAACGATGAGACCAGTGATGTTAATGTTGCACTTTGCACTGCTGTTCATACATGAACCTGAGATGCACCGCTTTTGACTTGTCATTGTTTGTGCAATTAAAATAGGGCCCGAAATCTTAAATGCCAAGTTTTATATCCAAAAAAGGAAACTGTCTCAAAGAAAACCCAGCATATACCAGTTCAAGCAGATTAAGCCCAATTTTAACCCCAAATTGGTTGCCGCTGACTAATTTTAGAATCTGGCCAAAGTTCTGCCCGATCAGTTGTCTTTTGACGTTCAGTTTGAGGGGGGTCACAATGCCCGATTAATTTCCTGAACCAGGGGTTTTCAAAGTCTGACACTGTTGGCCCCTCCTCAGACATAATTGAAATATTGATATTGGTAGTGCAACATGAAAAAAGTTAATATTAATGGATTGTTATTCTTTGGCTTACTTCTGCTTGGGGGATAATCTTGCTTTAAGTTTTGGAACTACAGTTGCCATAATTTGGGAGCTCTGGGGGATGTAAACCGGAAGTATAATGTTGCTGTGGAGTCAGTTACTTAGCTGTGGGTTACAACTTGAGCCTTGTTTTTTTTAACCTATATTTGTTAACATTTTGGCAAATTGGCACCATTAAAAGTATGCCGAATTAGCTGTTAGCAGTTCCTGCGGCTACCTACTGCTGGTTCTCCATAGGATTACCCTCAGAAGAAGTTGAATGAAGGTGCAAAGATGACAATACTGTGCTTCAAATGACAGAATCCACACCTTGGGACAATGACATCTTCAAATGCTGAACAACTGTAAGACAGAAGCACATTTTAGAAACACATAAAGCCATGTATTTGCAGAAGTACTGGAACAGTACTGGTGACAGATACTGTCTCCACCTCTGGTACTGTGAACAGAGTGAGTGGAGTAGTGGAATGAGTAGTGTGTTTTGTGTTGTAGGTAATGAGGAGATAGCTCGCTTCCTGCTGCAGAACGGAGCAGGATTCTCCTCATACACCTTGATGGACCATCCAGCCTTCAGCAAACACCTCCTCAGACTCAAACTACAGAATACCTCCAACGCAGAAGGAGAGGTCTGTGTTCTGGAAACAAAGGGGGACAATGATGATGTGTTTCTGAACCAATAAATGTGAGGCTGTCAGAGGAGAGCACTGTTGTTAATCAGGATTTATTTTTTAACATTTTCTCATTACTGTTTATCTTTTGACCCCAACAATGAACTCTGACAGATGATCTCTCAGAGAGCTCTGCAGGATTTTGACAAACCTTAGGGAGCTGTATCTCACCACTGTGTTCTCCTCTGTGTGGGTTTTTTTAATTGCAAAACAACAATGTAAATAATACAACAATTCAGGCAATATAGAACATGATCTAAATTTATTGCACTATTACACCAAAAGCCTATTCTAATAGATGGATATCTGAGCGATATCTTTGTGAGATGCTTGCCTATGTGGGGGTGTAGAAAAACACTGCAGAATGAAAGACAGCTTATAAAGAGATCAACATGAGGAGTTATTTTCGTGCTATTAACTTCATGCATCACAAAAGTGAACACTTTGACATGTGTTTAGAGTTCAGGTGTGTGACTTGGTGACCGCTGATAGAGGTGCAGACTGATGGCTTTGGATTTTGGTTTTAGGCGTAGGTAAGTTAGGCTGTACAGAAATGACAGAGACCATCTGGGAAGTTGCAGAACTAACTTTATGTAGTCTGGGTTAGTAATATTACTGCTAGTAGATGCAATTTCTCACTTGACATCCATGTGTCATGTTACAGTAGCTAGCCAGAGCCCACAGATGCCTATCAACTGTGGCGTGTAGTTTTGAAAATGTGCCACATACAAATTTACCTCTAAGAAGTCATTTTACAAGTTTCCAGCAAGTTTAGATTTCTAGATACTGAAAATGTCCATATCTAAGCTGTCATGATATTGTGCTCCCCCTGCAGTACACGCATCCTTGATTGTTGAAATTGGAAGCCTGTCTATGGAAATAAAAATGAGTAAATGAAATTGAAAACAAAATAAAAAACTACTAAACAAAGTGCAGGATTTGCATACACATTTTTAAACAGACTATTAAAAACTTAATTTAAATTTCAGTGAAGCTTCAAGGAATTTTGCTTATAGAAAAATTAGCCAATACAGTAAGGAAAAAAAACAATAATTAAGTACATTTGTTTGTATGTATCATAGCACTAGTTGAAAATGCAAACAGGTTACCTTCAATGTTATCAAAAATAATTAATTAATTTCAAAAAGCTTTAACACTGCTACATTCTTTAAAATGAGGCTGTTATCATATGCTTCCAAGTGTCACAATATGTGATGAAAATGGAAAAATGTTCATGTATGCACTTACATTGTTACATTACAATGTATTATAATTAAGTTCATTATACTTTTAGCATTGTTAGAAGTTGTTAGAGATAGTCCTGGGTTAATGTATGTTGTTCTCAATCCTCTTCATAATATAATGTCCTCTTTATGTGTGAAGGCTGTCACTGTGTGTTGGAGTGGTCTGCAGCTGCCCTGGTTGGAGCTGGATTGGTTCATGGATGTCTCCTCACGCATCACCCACCTGGATCTGTCATCCAACAGCCTGGCTGCTCTGCCCTCTGTGGTGCCCTGGGGTCTCATCCACCTGCAGACTCTAGATATTTCTAATAACATGCTGAAAGAGCTGCCAGCTGCTTACAACTCCCAGGAGGTCATCTGCACCAGGTACACATGGCAGGAGGTTGTCTTGTCTAGATGCAGCTCAGACAGATATATTTTCACACAATGCCAGGATAGAAGCTAGTCATTGTCCTCCATCTTGGATATGATGGATGTCCTCCAGTTAATTACATTTGTTGTATAATTGCAAATATATCAATACCAAATTGGTTGCATACTGAAAGCTCTTAATCTGATTGATTGATGATTGAAAATTGATTCCAATCCAGCATGGTGACTGATTTCACACATGTATGCATGAGAAGAAGACGTTTTGGTGCCTGAACCTAACCAAACTGCGACCACTTCACAACGTTAACCACGTGTTTATTATTGTTACCTTGACGTTGAAGGTCTGCTATGCCAATGTGTCGTTTTGGGAGTCACTGGCAAACGACCTATTCTGTCATTTTTGGAATCAAATTTCTTACTACAGATAGGGGCGCTAATTTAGGAAACGCTCCTGTGGGTCGTATTAGAGGTTAGAAACAAACGATCTATGTGGTTGGGTTGGAGGACTTGTTATTACAGAGATAGCTCTGGGAAATGTTTACTGGTAGCCCAGCACAAAGACCAGAAGTAGGGAGAAACTGGCAGCTTCCATCAAAAACAGCAGTGGTGAATAATAGTACATTTACTCAAGTACTGAACTAAAGTTTGATGTACTTGAGTATTTCCATTTTATGTTTCTTTATACTTTATTCTATATATTTCTACTCTGCATTTCAGGTGGAAATATTGTACCTTTTACTCCACCATTACTTTTATCGGACAGATATAGGTACTGGTTACGCTGCAAGTTAAGATTATAAAAACCTATAATAAGCATATATGAGTAGTATACAGAAGTCACTCTCAGTGGACATTGTGTGCACATGTGATTCTTGCATCATGGGATGGGGAGGATTGGGGGTGGGGATCAACTACTAGCTCTGTGTCCCAGTGACGCTAAGAGTCTACTGTTGTGTGACAATTTGGTAGTGTTTGTTAATTAAAATAACACCTTGGTTTGATAACAAAATCGGTATTGTTTAGATAGTGATGCTCTTCATGTTGACAAAAAGCCAATAAGTCTGTAGTGACAGATAGTGACCTATTTTAAAAAACACAACTCCCCCGTGACCCGTTGTCTAGGTAAAGCTCAGATTTAAATAAAAGCATTTGTAATCTTACAGAGTGACCCTAAGAGTCGTATAACTCTTGTAAGGATCCTGTGAACAAATTGGTGGGGGTCTTTGCCTTTCATGTGACATGTGGGGTTATAACCATTTGAGAAAGGTGACCTCATGCTGGTAGTGTGATGTGAATGGGTCTGTAAGGACTGTACGCAACTCAGAATTTTGTCAGTCCGGTGGGATTTGGCTGTTCAATACGAATATTGGTCTATTTGTTCCTTTTTTCTTTTTCTTTTCATATAGACTATCAAGCACCACTTTTTTGAACTGCCATCTTTTTGAACAGGACGTTCAGGTGGCAGCAACGTTCACGTAACACAGTAAACCAGCCAAGTTAGCACTCTGAGCTAATGCTAATTTGGACTTCACAGTCGCTTTGATTCCAGCTTTAAACATCATTCTGGCGGTGTTTGTCCCACAGTACAAACTGACAGGACACAAACCCTCAGAGGTCTATCAAAGCCCTCAAATGCAGAAAAATGAACTGAACAAAGTGGTAAAATGGCAATACTGCTTTTGTTTTTCAATTGACATTTAACATTTTAAACTCTAAAATATATCTGTCATCTATTTGTTACAACTTTTCAATGTAGACAAGTTATTATATATTATATGAAATATTATATGCCTGTCAAAATCTTCAAAATGTCAACTTTTTGGGAACTAAGCAAAAGAAAAGCCATCCTTCAGTTTGACCATTTTTTCAGAAGATCAGGTTGAGTGCTGGCCTGATACACTAGAATTAGAATAGTATTAGAATGGCTTGCTGTTGGGCTGAGTACCCAAAAAACATGAAGTATACTTTCGAGTTCATTCAGATGAATGTGGATGGAGAAAAATTGAAACTAAAGATACTTTCCTTCAAAAACAAGCTGTAAACTAGTAAAGTATTTATGGCAAAAAGGCCTTGCAGACTTGATGAAATTGTAGCAGGTTTGTTGAGAAGCCTGTCTTGCACCAAGAGCAATGGAACTTTTTACAGCTACAAATGTGTTCTTGGTAAAAGTGGTTTGTGTGTTCTTAGTGTTGAGAAAAGGTTGTCAACCCACCGTAGATTGTAAAACCTTTCCATGAGGAAGTTGTTATATTGTGTGCTGCATAGGTTGTTCATACTTTGTCAATGCTCCATGCAACCATAGTGTTTTGACACAAAAAGTGCATAAAGTTTTAAAGTTTTGTCAGTGTTGGCAAAAACAAGCAACAAAAAAGAAGGACCTGTTTACAGATTTTAGATTGAAAACTAAATAATAACTTTTATTTAGTTGTATAGCCATTTAATGGTGCTGAGCTGTTATAGCCATGATCGCCTTTATATCCTTCATTAATCGGTCATGTTGGGTTTTGTTGTTTGCACAATAAAAAAAGATCATTATGTTCAGACTTTTTCTTACATACCCTTGTAGGCTATTCTTTCGTATTAGCAGTGAGAATATAGAGACAACATGGGAGTTTGTATGAACCATAAAATATTTGGAGACACTACATAATTGAAAGTGTTTTTCTAGAATACACCTTTTCCTAGTAGAAATGTGCTACCTAACATTTTTTACATTAGATATATTTATTTTTACTGAGTGCAAGGCATTTCCAAAATGTATTTGAGTTTGTTTTATTTTTTTAGATGAGTGAATTCCTAGTAGTGTCAACATTAATACTTTTACTTTTGAGTATATTCACCTCAGTAGGAGTAGATATATTGACATAATAGCAGTTTGAACACTTAACCAAATCGATTTTCGATCACATTAACAGTAGTGGTGTAAAAATAAAAATATTTAGTATTTAAAGCAGGAAGTCTATAGTTCAAAAAGTAATTGTAAAACTGGCAAGTTTTTGTTTAACAGTGGTTAAAAACAATGGTAAATATGGCAGAAGAGATTCAATATGTAATTATAACAAAAACGTGTAGTAATTTTTGTGTAATTTTTATTGCACATTTAGCATGACAAAAGTAGTTATTTTTATGCACTGTTTTTGTGTATAGAACACTGATTTAATTTTCAAACCTAAATATTTTAAGCTTAATGCACACGAGTGAAGGTTTATAAAAGAAAATAAATAGGTTACAATGTACAATTACAAATGTGTCTCCATATTGTAAATATTTTTGTTAATTGCACTAAAAAAATACTGGTTGGAAAATGAATAACTTAATGTTAAGTTGACTATAAGACATCAATATAGTTGATTGTTCACAAAATAATTTAGTTTAGTCACATCATTATGTTTGTGTTGAAAAAAATACAAGATATTCCCACTTAATATGACATAGAATTCTAAATTGATGTCAAATTTAGTATAGTATACACAAGTGTAGGGTGAACACAGATTACTTGACATTAAATGCTTTTTGTATGAAAATAATCTGGTGTAAAGCTGCTTGTCTCATATAAAGAAAACTGTCAGCTTTCAGCCTCCCTCTTTCCTGTGCTTCAGGTTACAGCAGGTAAATCTCTCTCAGAACCAGCTCACCAGTTTGCCAACCGGACTTCTCCATCTGACCCACATCCAGAGGCTTTCTGCTGCCAAGAACCAGCTCACAGTTCTGTTTGACATCCCTACCAGTATGTTCCAACTCAGCTTATATATAACTATTGTATGTATGTAGGAAGACAGTTTGAATATATATGTAATATAGTGTTGAATAACTAAAACTGTATTGTATTCAGTTGCATGTCAAGGTAATTTTGAAAGAACTGGCTCAAAAGCTGCAAGGGCGCCATTGAGTATGTCAACCCCCAACTTCACATCTGTGAAGAGCCAACCAAAGAGGACAGCTTTGCTAGCTGTTTCAGATGCAGTGCAACTGATGCACTCAACATAAACATATCCTGAAACCCAACTGGGGGGATGGATTAGCATTTTAAATCAGCTAGCACATGTTGGTCATGTTGCATGTGTTTCAGTCTGACTCAATATTTCTAGGGCTCATAGGTGTTTTTTTTGGGGTTTTTTTTTTTTTTTAACCAATATTCACCAATAAAAATACCGTTTCTAAACTGATTTTCAGTTTAATTCAGATGAATTTTATGTCCCCACACCTCTGTGTCCTGCTGCTAGAGAACACTGATTAGGTTGGTAGAGATACAAATGTGGAGAAAGTAAAAAAAAAACAAACACACACACAATGAAACCACAGAGTGTTTTGTCCTGCAAATAGTATTTTTAAAATGTGTTTTTTTTTTTAATCAAGATTTTTGTGTCAAAGAGGGTGGTCACTTGTAAGTCATTACAAACATGGACCAATTAAAAATAACAGACAAGCCAGACAAACTCCACTTGAAATGTCAGGAAGTAGTGAAAAATGTCATCACAGTTTCCCAGAGTCCAAGGTGACATCTTCAAATGTTTTGTCCAACCACCAGTCCAAAACCCAAAGATATTGAGTTTGAAATGATATAGAAGAGAGAAAAGCAGAACAGCCTTGCATTGGAGAGGAGGGAACAGAGAATGTTTTGCTTTCTTTCTTTTTTCTAACAATTAATTGATTATCAGTATAGTTATTGATTAATTTACTGTTGCTTGCTTAATCAACTCATTGGTTCAGCACTACTCATCTGTTAGCCTGGATATATTGTTAATCAATAAATGTATGTTATTACATTCATTTAAATAGTTTATGTAACATAACTGGAAGTTGCCATATATTTGTCATTACATTTACAATTTAAAAACTGATTTTAGAATAAAAATGGCTGGAAGGCCTTTTGTTGTTAATTTGTCATTTGTACAGGTCTGATGTAGACTTTGGTTGTGTTCTTTAATTCCATTCTGTCAGCTACTAACTGGATCGGTCTTCGTAAGCTGGAGGAGCTAGATGTGTCTGACAACTGTCTGACCAGTCTGCCCACGGCAGTCATGCACTGTTTGAAATCCCTGAGCTTCCTCAATGTGTGCAGGAACAAACTGAGCACCTTCTCTGACCCCTGGGCTTGTCCACTGGTAAGAAAGCAGACTGATAATGATCCACTTCCTGTTCTGCTGTATCTGCTGATTTTAGAGGATTTGGCTTAAAGCCTCGACTGAGGATTGTGCAGAGTAACTAGAGATGGGCTGTGGACAAAATTAGTATTGTGCCAACTATCGCTGCATTATCTCAATATTGACATATATAAAGATATTTACCGAAATATTTAAAATCACAAAGTAACAGCTGAAATTTACATTCATCACATTGAGGCTGATTGTTTTTTGGGGGTTTTACTCGAACACAATTTTTGTTTAAAAAACAAAGCAGTCAGTGAATTAAAATGGCTGTTTCAACATAATAACACAAATGGATATTCTTCTCACTCCTCCCCTGCAGAAGCAATGCAAAGCTTCCTCCAATGTGATTGAGAGTCTTCCAAACACCATCTCCATCTTCTGGAGGTCTCAGCTGCAGGAGGTGGACTTCTCTGACAACAGCCTGAAGGAGCTGCCCTCATATATCTTTGAACTGGAGGTAGGAACCATCATCTGGCTCTGTTATTTCGCATCTGTATGTGCACCAAACTGGAGTGCAGTTAATAGTTAAAAATCTATGGATTAAACAAAAATAAATGTATTAATATGTGAAATAAAAAAACACGCACACATAGTAGTCAGACTCCTTTGTGTGATCTGTTAAGTAGCCTCCAGATGGCACTGCTGCTCTGTAGTTGGCTCAATGTTTGGGTCATTGACTTCTTGTTCTGCAGCTTAGAAGCACCAGGAGATAGTTTACAAGTTAGATGCAGAAATGTTTGACTCACTTTGCCAACACTAATGATGGAAAGAGGTGTACATTTTGGGATTGGATTATGGAGCTCTTCAACAGAATTGCAAACCAAATAAGGATTTTGTTCATGTCCAGCCTTTGAATGTACCAAGACAAGCAGAGAGATGCAACATCTAATTTTAGAGGAATAAACAGAAAGGCAGAATTGTGCAACAGCGGTCTACGTGCAAGAAACACTTATATAAACAGATTTGTTCAGATTTTAGAGAATTTGTCTCATTGCTTATGTAGATAGTCTGCCTTTCTCCACAGTGGAAAAACGTTTGTTTGATTTCATGCTTTGGGGTATTTGGAGAATTTGGAGTTTAAATATGTTATTTAAAACACTTAATATACAGTATATGAATGTAATGTAAACATGAATATTCTCTTCACCAAATTAGTGTGATGTACATCATGGCTGCCAGTTCTTCTTTCTTTTTTTTTAGATTTCATTGGCATTATACAGTTATGTAGTAAGTGTTTGGAAAATTGTGGCACTCCAACAGCTGCAACTATATGCAAGTCGAAGTTCAGGAAAACATTCTCATCATAAAACTTGATGATGTGACATCACCCGTAATGGAATGTATCCTGTCTTCCATCTCCATGACTGTCACATCCCCCTGACTGCCTCCCACTTTAGTCATGGACTGCTTTGCTTTAGCAAGACATTTTTTGTCATCTAACTTCATGTCAAACTGTTCCTTATTTATTTCTTTCACAGTACAGCTCTACTCTGATTACACTGTGTTGACAGTATTAGTAATATTTTTGAACTTGCCCACAAGTGGAGCAGAACAGGTACAAGTTTTGCAAGGGCGTTGCTTAGGCTAATGATCTCATCTTATGAATGACACTCATGAACAGTTGGCATTCATCAAGATGAAACAAGTAATTTACAACAAGTTTATGTAGTTAAGAGAGTTTGCTGAATAGGCCTTGGGACACTTGTAGGAACAAACCTTACAGAAAAAAGTAAGAGATGTAGGATTCAGGAATACAAAAATGTTCTTGCCTGAGGCCCAATGACTTATTTGTAATCAAGTCGTTCAGTAATGCGAGAATAGACAGTAAGCCATCCCAGTGTCCTCAGTGATTGGCTTTAGTGCTCCATGCTTATGGTCCAGCATAAAATATATTAAGTGATAATATAGATAATACATATATTTCTTAAGAATCCTGACCACTTTTGTTATACAATCCAATGTGGAACCAACAAAGAAGAAAGAATAAAGGGAAAACAAAAGAATAAAGGTGTTAAAACACACCTTCACTGGTGTGTTTTTTCTGATGAGCCAAATTCAAAGTAGTAGGCCACTGGTGTTTTCTTGTCAGGTATTTTAGTACAAAAAAAGTATTCAGTGGTTCAATTATTTATTCTTTGCCTCTATTTACCTATAAAAACAAATACAATTAAAGAGGTACTGCACACTTAAACGTGTTTTTTTTTTTAGCTGTAAACTAAATGATATGACTGTACTGTGATGAAACACATCAATAATGATGTTAATGTTAATATTGACATTTCTTACCAAATGTATAAAAATCAGCATTTCATGGGTTTAAAATGGCTCAACATGCCATCTACTGCTTCAAATCATCCCTGAACCTGCGAGGCCAATGCTGACATCCATTGCAGTCAACCGGTTGGGACCTGTCTACGTCATGAAATTTATATTAAAAAAAGACACTAGTCAGTGTCAGTCAGTCTCCCCCATGTTTCCTGAACCACACACTACACAGCCACGAGGCCACGCCTCCCACAGTTGTTGTTCCCTCACTCGTTGCATTTTTAAATTTGCTGGGAGAGAGGGTTCTAGCTGAATCTGAGGGTGGAGTTACACTTTAATTTAAAATCATGTAACCAGATATGTGTTGTTGAACTGATTCATGTGAGAAACCACACATTCATCCACAGCTCAGTGAATTTTAGTCGTACACAGAGACCAGCTTCACTTCTTATGGGAGCTGCTTCAAAACATTACAATTTCAGTGTCATACTTTGTGTATGTTTTCTGCTAGACCTGGCTGCACTTTAGAAACTTTAGAAACATCTCTTAGATTAGAGACAGTACCTGATTTTAATGAATGAATGATTTGAGACTGCAAAACACAGTGAACACAGGAATAACTTTGGAGATTATGTTCTTATCAGTCTACAGGAGAACTGACCAATGATACTGTCAGCCAACTGTGTATTCCTTGAAAGGAAAATGTGAATGTGTGGTTTACAGTATCTTTCCCCTCCTCCCACTCATCCTCCCATCAGGCTCTGGTCTCGTTGAGATTGTGTGGGAATCACATTGCGACACTCCCAGCCCCCAGTAAATGGAAGTGCTCTCAGCTCAGGACCCTCGATCTTTCCAGGAACCAGCTGGGCAAGTAGGTCCACACAGATAAACACTTCCTTGTGCGCTTGTGTGTGTGTGTGTGTGTGTGTGTGTGTGTGTGTGTGTGTGTGTGTACACACTGTCTACTGAAGTCAGCTGTTACTGAAAAACCCAGCCATCTGCCATGGAGTTCTCTAAACGTAATGTGTGAAGAAACATTATGCAGTTTATCTGGTGAAAAGTTAAATTTGTTTTTAGATAAAAACAGATTCAGTCTAGTCTATGGTTGTGGTTTGATAACATTTTATAGAATCTAGTATAAAATTTGCTTATTGAATTTGATTCATTTTGAATGCAATGAAATGTATTTGGCTTAAGCTTTTGCAAGCTAGCTTTCAGTGCACTCCCAATTGTAAAGTGATGTTACAGAGTTTCCTTCTCTAATAATCTTTGGCTGAATGCAGACACCAGCTGCAGAGAGTGCATTAACTACTAGACAATAGCCAAAAGCTTCATTTTGGTCTTTGGGCAAGTTGCACCAGATAGTCAGCACCAGATAAAAGTGTGAAGCTGCTACCTGAATGTTTAGCACGTTGCTAAAAAAAAAAAGAGCGAGAAGAGATAAAAAAAAATTGGATAAGAGACTTGTTAGCCTCAGAGCTAAGAGAATTTTGGTATTTTATCAACTTGGAACCAAATCCAAAAAGGAACCAGCTATTGGAACCCAACCTTAGTCCAGTCATGATAGGACATGCAAACTAGATGGATCTGATGCACCTTGTTTGGTTACAGCCATTTTTGTTAAATGTATTACTACACTAGTTGTATGCAAGTTGTACTGAAAATTATTTACTGTATTATACTAAGCTTAAGGTAGAGTTCTTGTCTCTCTTCCTTCATTTTTTTTAAATTTGTTCTTTTTTTGACAGGACAATTGGCATGTTTATAGATATATCTAGGCAGCTGAATCATATTAAGCTAAAATCCATACACTATACTGTCACCACAGTTTGTAGATGAGGACTATTGTCATTCCTTTTTATTGCTAGTGTACTTGAATTCAGTGGATGAATTGCTGTATTTCAAATTGTGTCTTTTAGAACAGACGAGGGGCCCAAATCCAGGAGGCTGGCCTTCCTGACTACATGGAACAGGAGGGACCCAGACCCAGGTAGATCTGCTTTACATACATGGAAATAATTTGAACACAAATAAAAATGAACAGAATGATTTTATCACAGTATTCTTTCCTGCTACTAAGAATTTGGACTTTGGAGATGATGTCAGGACTATAGGGTCAGACTAACATATTATTTATATTATGAACATATGATTCTGCCATTATTCAGTCGCTCCATTGGTAACATCTTGTGATTGCAACAATTAACATATATTCAAACATTTCCTAGCATGTGTGATTTTGTCCTGTCCCTGCAATAGTTCCACAAACTGAGAAAGTGTTTACAACAACATGTTATTTAGGTGAAATCTCTTTAACCTCTATGATAGGATCTCTATGCAATGTTTTTATCTTCTGCCTTTGATATTTTGACTGACTATTGCAATTGGCCTTTGACATAATTACATTTTAGGCAATATTTGCCAATTTTCATTGTTGTTTTATATATGGGGAGTCCACGATGAGTTGGTGAGTTGAGTCCAAAAAATAAAAATGATGAATTGTTTTTTCCATTTTCTATCTCTTTAATCATCTTGTGACCCCTCAAATTCTGCTTGCGAGCCATTGAAGGGGTCCCATTCCCCAGGTTGGAAACCACTGCTCTAAGACACAGCTCACTCCCAGCCTCTATATGACTACCAACACACAAACCTTTTGATATACAGAGCTTGTTGAGATTAGACACAACCTGGGTTAAAGACCTACCTCACAGGGTCAACCTCCCGGTGAGCTATCTGCTAACACCCGACCTGCTATTTATTATTTCTTGTACCCTCTCACACTTATATACAAAAATGTCTGCACTACCAAAGACAATTTTCACTCTATTAACATATTATGATTATTGCAGAGTTCACTAAACGGTCACTAGATCCTGCTGGGAATGATAAATGTCCTGTAAATCCAGCATGAGTCAATCAGTCTTAGTATTGCATCATTTTTCACAGGCTATTTCAGAGGAATTGCATCCTGCCAAGAATCCTATTCTGTGGAAGATGCTGCTTACTTTCCAATTTTTTGGGGAAATGTTTGGCCAAACACAAGTCCTTAACCCAGTTCCAGTATTAGTTCCATTCTACTAAACTGTATCTAGTGAATGCTGTGTGTGTTTAGGCATACATGCTGTGACCCTCTGCATGGCTCTGTCTTGGCAGTGTGTCCCATAGAGTTTCCCATGATTCTGCGGGATTCATTGGAAGTGCTTTTGTTGAATGACAACCAGCTGGAGTGTGTTCCCCAATCAGTGTGTGGTCTGCACAGCCTCACTGAGCTCTACCTCTCCAAGTGAGTCCCTCTGTCTGTCTGCCGACCTTCACCTGCACCCTGTCCCTCTCAGTCCTCCCTCTGTCACACTGATGATATTGGTATAAAGTTTGTCAAGTTTTAATCCCCAGATCTGTGTTTTTTCATCTCTTCTTTTTGAACAATGATGTCTGAGAGGTGCAGTGCAGGGACACTGCAGGTATAAAGTCAGATTTTTCTGTAGGGGGCTTTCTTGTCTCTGTTAGTGCTCAAGATAAAAATATAATACACAACAGCTTCTGGGTGCTGGAAGATGTCTCCATACACTAGCCAAGATTCACTGTAGCAGACACCGGGGACCATTCTGGAAATACTCACAGAGCTGTTAACTTCAGCTCAACAGTTCCTAGCAGGTAGCCTTACAAATAGATAACATTGTTTCAAGTCCAAATCCTTTCAAATCCCTTATTGGATCTTATCATCTCTTATTATCTCACTAAGCTTTCAGCACCACCTATTTTGTGAGATTAAATTTAGCCTTTTTTAGCCTTAATTATTTACATCTTGAAATTAACGAAATTATCATTTATGTCAGCAATGTGCTGCTAATTTTCAGCACTTAACTGTTTAAAGGTCAATCACAAATCCTTTATTCCCATATACAGTATTGAATTTGGATGGCTAAAACTGAATAAAATCAAACACATTGCACATGAATTTCCTTTTGAAGCCATCATGTTTATGGCATATGTCATCCGTTTTCAATAAAATCAATTGCAAGCGTTAGAAGCTGGTCAGATTACACAATGGCTAAATATTTTTTGTTTGTTTGTTCGTTTGTTTGACACAAGAATACTGTCTAACATTATATCACCATAAAGAGTCAAATGTTAAAAGTCAGTCTGAATTTTCAGAAGAACAAATAATAAAGTAGAAAATAAATAATCTTCTTTGATTAGCCACCCAAATAAATGCAGTTCCTTGGAACCACAGCTTCGTGTGAGGTCAGTCCTGCTGCTACAGCTGTTGGCAGCTGTTTTATACAAGCAGCAAATTGCTCTGCTCTCACACACTACCCAGAATTAAGTTCTTCAAAACTGACGTCATTTAGATTGTAGGTAGCTTTGAACAGCCTGTAATGTGAATTTTGACCCATGTCGTCTCTCCTGCTCTGGGAACAGTAATGCTGGAATCCGGGAGCTTCCAGCAGAGCTCGGTCAGCTCTCCAACCTGTGGCAGCTGGACATTGAAGACCTCAACATTACTAATGTCCCTCAGGAAGTAATAAAAGAAGGTACTGTCTTCAAAGACACCCTCAACTGACTTTTCAAAAGTCTGCTTGGCTATGGCTCAGGCCATCATTTCTGTCAGTTATAGTAGAACTGTACTCATCAAGTTAATTGCTGAGATCTGGGAACATGGTGACATCTCTAAAAAGCAGTCCAACATAAGTAATAAACAGGCAGTTAGACGATCAGGCAGGTTGGAAACTAGCCATCGATTTGTCCAGATTATCTAAACCACTTTGTTTGGAGATCAAACTGAAAGTGAGCACACCTGAAATGTTTCCAATCACCCCTCTCTGCGCAGGAAAACAGTGTGCTCAACTACAGTATACTTACTGTACAGTAAGTCAAAGTTGAAGTAGGAAGTGGGTCTGTAAACTGTGATGGATGTTTACAACAGACAGTTTGGTTGATAATTTTACCATTCACCTTTGTTTTCTCTTTCAAATAAGTTTGTTTAATCTGGAGGTTTGTTTCCAACCTGTCTGATCAGCTGACTGCTCGTATTTCTTGACCCGTTTCTTACTTCATGGACTGTTGGGCAGTTTGTCTGTAACATCTTTAACAATACAGATATAAAATATTTCATAGTAATTACAGCAGTCAGATAATGTAAAGCAGAAAAATCTAATATTTTTAAATATAGAACTGAAGTACAGTACTTGAGTAAATGTAACTGTGTATTTGGTTTGTTGCAGTGGTGGCACCTGTGTATAGTTTCTTGGTAATTGGTAATGTGATTTCCAACACATGAAAAACCAAATGTTGACCCTTCTGGTTTTTCAGGTCCTGCATCTGTCCTGGCTTTTCTCCGGGCACACCTTCGAAAGGCAGAGCCTTTTAAACTGCTGAAGATGCTTGTGATTGGTCCGCCGAGGCAGGGGAAGACGGCCCTTCTGGAGGCTCTACAGACTGGCAGGGCATCCCCCTTCACCCCAGCAGAATGCAGCATCTCCACCTCCACCTGGGAGCTGGACAAACCCAACGGAGGCAAAAACAGCGTGAGGAAAACGCAGATGACACAAGTGTATACTGTACATTCAAAGCTCACACACACACATGCACAGTATATGGTCTAAATTTCAGACCATAAAAAAAGCTTTTTCAAGAACTATACCAATGAAAAAGGAACTGTATTATATTGTATTGTATCTGTAAGGTTCTACTTTTGAAACTAGTTTAAAATCCAGTTATTACACTCCTGTACCATAGGACTGCTTAATTTACTTAGCAGTTTGATTTCTGTGGCTTTTTAGTTCAGAAATGAAACAGACTACACAGTACTGAGAGCATTTCCAACTGAAATCACAATTAGTAATTAGTCTCGAACTTCCATCTCTCCGTCAGAAACAGGAACTGTCGTAATATTTCGTAACCATGGTTTCGTATCAGCATCTTTCGGAAGCGGCAACTGTTGCCATGATCTATTCACTCTGATGTTTATAAGCTGCTTGGTTTTTGCAACAGTCTCTGTGGCTGGGCGATAAAACGATAATTATAGCGATATAATTTTCCTCAATATAATTATAAATAAATGTCTGATAAATGTTCGATATAATTAAACCACGCACCAGGAGAGGGGGCCACCAATGCACCTTAGACGCTAGTTGCTACCTGCCATTAAACAAGATGAATAAGGAGAAGGAGAATAAGAAGAACCAATCAGAAGCCAGGATTTAAAAAGTCCCAATCACGTTGCAGGTATAAAACATCAAATCACGTCGCAGGATTAAAAGAGCCAATCAGAAGCCAGGAATAAAAGAGCCAATCACATTGCAGGATTAAAAGAGCAGAGGAATAAACAAAATACCGGTAAGCAAAATGAGTGACACCGAAGAAAACACAATGCCCATGACCAGCTCGAAGCAGGACGAAGCCATCTTCGATGTGAAAGGTCACTCAACCTTAGTGGTTTGGAGATATTTTGGCTATTTACAATCTGACAAAAAACAGAGCAAACTTTGCCGAAGACACGTGCCAGCTAAGACGGATAACACCACAAACATGTTTCATGATTTGAAACAATATCACCCAGTAGAACATGCAGAAAGTAAGACATTACAGTACCTCAGATTTGTGAAATGTTCCGCAATTTGGCAAGTGTTTGTCATGTCCTGACAATACACAATAGTTTAAAACCACAATTAACCACCTGGTTTTTTAAACTTTCACTCAGGAGCAAAAATCAGCCTTTGAACTTGAAAGAAATAATGATTTGACCTTTATTGTGATAATTATAGATATTGACTGATATGAAAAAAAGTTTCACATTTTTCTGTTCAAAAACACACCGTTACACTCCGCCAGTAAGTCAGCATCGATGTAGACTCGCTGTTGGAGGGTTTTATAACCCACTTCCACTTCCCACTACATGGTTTAGGATGGCACTTAATGTGGTGGACCTTCCACATGAACGTACAAATGGATTGGAAGTGGGTAAGGAGAGGGTGTAGGAGGTGGTTTGAGAAAGGGCCAGCTGGAGATCAGAGCAAAACAGGAAATGCATGCTTGCATTTGTCCGTTGTTCGGGCTTCAATAGAAGTGAATAGCAGACGGAGCAAATATTTGTATGCTGGAAATGTAATGTTTCCTTGTCATGATGCAATTTTGCGGTACTTTTACTTTACTTGTGTATTTGCATTTTCTGCTACTTTATACTTCTACTCCGTGACAATTCAGTGGCAAATATTGTACTTTTCATCCACATTTATTTGATAACTTTAGTTACTTTGCAGATTCAGATTAATAATACAAAATATAATCTACAAATAAATTATGATGTATTATTATGCAGTCTATGCAGTATTATAAGTCTTTATTGATCCCTGGGGGTTATTCACATGCTACCCAGCAGTATATAAAGTAATTAGAATTATCCCCACCTTTACCAGCTCATCATCTTTACCAGCTCATCAGTGAAGTGATGTACATATTTAATGCATCAATAATTATAATCAAATTATATAATATAGATTATTCGTGAAGCGTTTCAAATATGAATACAGCAGCTGAGATATCCTGCCAAGAGCAGATGTCTCTTTTTAAGTTGAATTCATCTTTTTGGACACGATAGTCATGTTTTCTGCACATGATAGCGTGCAATTGTATTTGTCATCACAATGATCCATACAATAACCATCAGTGGTTGAATGCCATGCTGTGCCATATATAAAATGAGTATAATTATAATTAAATAAAGTATAATTAAAAATGCAGTCTAGTTTATTGCATGTAATAGTCTTTAAAGTTTTATTTCCAGGCGATACTTTGGCCACGTGCGCAGTTGTTGCTCCCGTTTATACCTGGTGTTTTAGATAGAAACGCCTGGGAGGATTGGTAGGAACGGACAGTCCTGAATGAGTTATTAGTGGAGACAGAAGTTTTTATTGAACTTAGATTTTTCATGGAACTCTGTGAATTGTATTTAATAATTTATGATTGCTTGGGTATTAGCCAAACAATACTTGAAAATGAAAGAAGCCTCGATTTATTCAGCTATTGGAATTTTAAAAATGCATAACTGTCTACAGTAAGACGACTCTGATAAGACGAGACATTGTTAGACCAAGGAGAAGATAGCCCTCTTCCTCAAAGCCTTACCTTTTTTTGGTTTTGGTTTTATTTCAGGTTTTCAGATATGACACAGAGTGGAGACACACAGTGGAGAATTTCATTCATAGCACTGAAAACTTACATTTAAAAATTCAACAGCAATACCTCTTTCCAGAATCCACAAAACACTTTGAAACAATGGATTACTTTTTTCGTCAGAAAGTAGGTCCAATAAAAACTATTCACAGTGATGTCTGTCGATCCGTCGGTTAGAAACTATAACAAAATCAAGGAGTGAATTTTTTAATAATGAATTATTGATATTTTCAAAATACTGAGCCACCTCAGTAGCTCAAACACCATGTGTTTTTTATACCTGACTCATCACGTTAGTTTTCCAGCCCCTTCTTTGGAGTTGACTTAGCTCTTGTCTTGTTACACACAGAAGGACTCAGTGGCGTTCAACGTGTGGGATATCGGTGGTCAAGCCAGCATGTCCACAGTGAACCAGTGTTTCTTCACTGATAAGGCCCTGTACGTGGTAATCTGGAACCTGGCACTGGGAGAAGAGGCTGTGGCCAGCCTGCAGACATGGCTGCTCAACATAGAGGTGAAATTTAGGTCACACACGCACTTCTGCAGGCCTACTGAGAACCTGGTTCCAGCTGTACTTCAGTGTGAGTGGGTCAGAAAGTGAAGGGCGTGACTGTGAGAACCAGACGGTTGTCAGTGCTTAACAAAGAGAAGGTCTTTGGGTTTCCAGTGGGATATACATGTACTGTATGTACACAATTACACTGATAACAAATGTACAGAGTCCTACTTATTTTTTTCCCTCACCCATATCCCTCCACTCCCCCCTTCCACCTTATCTGCCCCCCTCACTGCCCCCCCTTCCTCTTTACACAGTCTTCCCGCAAGGTTACACAGCATCTAACAAACATAGTATTACAAACTTTCATTGCACTACTTAAAAGGCACGGTAAATTAGGCAACAAGGAAAAGAGCATGAAATGAGTATCTTCCATCTCTGGACATGAATTGACCAGAGCCTTTGCATCAAATATGAAAAACTTTATCCATAGCTCAGTACATACATATACCTTCACCTACACTTTTTGCTAAAAAAAAAAAAATGAAAAGAGGGAATGGAAAACAGACATTTAAGAGATGCAGTCAGTCGTCCTATAATGAATTAAGTTCAGCTGAAATAAATTGGTAGTAGTACACTACAGTAGTTGATATGGAACCTGCTATGAGAAAACGACAACAAAAAAAGCAAAACAAGAAAGATTTAAGATCATTTTTAGGTTACAATGAATTCTGCTTTTTACTTTTTGCTGTTAGATGTTTAATACATATGGGTTCAGGCTCCTGTTTATGAAATGTGTTTAACTAATTCTAATCAGTGTCAATCAGATATCAGCCTCTGATTTGATTCTCTCTGTAGGCACTAATGCAGTAAACTGTAAGGTGCTGATTGACACATCTAACCAATTGCATATGTTGGCTAAAACATGTTGTTGTTTTTTGACTCAAAAATCTTAACTCCGCTTACAAGCTTTTTCCTGAGCTTTCAACTGCAACTCACAGTCATCAATATAGTTATCATGTGACCAAAGTTCCATACTTAGGTCATATGATGACAACTCAACCATCTCCATGATAAGTGGACACTCTCAATCTGCTGAGGAAGACTATGAGAAATGGTTGAAAGCCCTGGATAAAGCTAGACATTGGTTGGAGTTAATATTATTTTTTGTGTGTGTCAAGCCAAGGTCAAGAATGAACTTTCACACTCATTTTTTGTTTTATTGTTCATCAGGCTAAAGCACTTTGTGTGTGAATTGATATGCAAAGTTGACTGTCCAATTTACAAATCCAATCTGTGTATTTTTTCCTTTTTCTTTCTCTTTCTCTTTAATACACATTCAATAAACTGTGTGTTGTGACCTATAGGCACGAGCACCCAACTCTGCTGTGGTGGTTGTGGGAACACATTTGGATCTCATCGATACCAAGTTTCGCACTGAGAGACTAGCCACACTGCGAGCTTATATCCTGGCGCTTTGCCGGTCCCCATCAGGGGCTCGAGCCACCGGCTACCCTGACATTACCTGCAAACACCTGCAGTAAGCACACATTTTACATTTTATTGTTTGTTTATTTATATTGATAAGAAAAAGCTGCACTGTTTGCATATGCTTCATGCCAGTTGTGGCATTATCACTAGTATCAGCCTGTGTGTGTGTCTTGGTACTCAGTGAAGTGTCCTGTAAGACCCTGGAGGGTTTGGATGGGCTGAAGAAGCTGATCTACCAGGTGGCTCTCTCTATGAAAGACAGCAGCAGCACAGCCTGTGGCAGTAAACTGCTGGGCAGACTGGTGAGTGCCGCCGTAAATGACATGTTGGAAGTGTTTCCAAAGACTTCAGTTGAACAATGTCGGCATACAGTTTGGAAACCATTATGCTCCCATACAGTGGATCTAAATGTCATGGGATCCTCCAGCTCTGGTCTCTCATTTGTGTTTGCCATTCGGATGGCAGCAACACTACATGAGCTTGATTAACCTGGCTAAGCCGACTAGCATGCTACAGCTGACAGACAACAACTAGTGCACTGCCAAAACTTTCTAAAAGGCTTAAACAGTGCTTTGCTGGAATTTTTTTTATCTCACTCTCCACCTCTGCACATTTTAACATCAGTTCAAACATCATAGTCACAGTAAACAGTAAATACCAAAAAACTACACAATGACCTTCATATATCAAATATTACACCAACACCAAGCAATGGCTTATTGTTGTGGCTGTGAGATGTGGTTGAAAGGCAAACACAAAGCTATTGAAGGAACTTTTACTGTAGATCATAAAGTTAGGTCCTGGAACTATTTCGTCAAAAGACTCTTACTTAGAATCTTCCGTATGTTATTCTAAAGCACAGACACATTTTTACCATTGTCTCCTCCACCAGATCCCCAGGAGCTACCTGACACTTCAGGAAGCAGTGATAGCAGAGAAGCAGAGGCGAGATGCTGAGGGAGAGGTCCAATACCTTACTGATGCGCAGCTGGACCGCATCATTGAACAGAACCCAGAAAGCGACATCAGAGACTATGAGGACCTGCAGACTGGTACTGTGACTTGTTCAGCAAACGCCTGGAATCATTTTGAAAATCATTTGTTTGATTTGTCAAACTGTTCCTAGAATAATTTTCTTGTACAAAAGTGTATTTACTATATTTATTTGAGAAAGCTTCCCATTTACTTTAGTGAGCCACCACAAAAAACCTGTAGATGGCTCTGTGTTTGCCACTGATTGGCCTTGAGAAGGGACTACATCCAGACGCATAAACGCACTGGTGGACGGGTGGTCGCACCCCCCCCCCCCCCCCCCAGTATATGAAGTATGCACATGTTGCATCTTTTATATTTAATAGGTGTAGAAATAGAAAATGAGACATTGTGTTTTAACAAACAGGCAGCCCTACAATTTGTAGGGATTTACTGACCATCCAGCAGCTCGCTGAACCTCTGTGACTGCCCCCAGCCCTCTATCACCCTCCAATCCTAAACAAAACTAGGTGACTCCAGAATGCATACCCATGGCTAGTGTTAGCAAACCAGCCAAGACCACACATCATTTAAATAAGACATCTTTGAAATTACCTGGAGTTGCTTTTCTCTTCTTTTGGTAGAGGCTAACCCCCTCCCCGCATGTCAGACTTGCCAAGCTAGCACCTCCCGCAACTGTCTGTCCACTTAACACAAACTGACCAAAGTAATATCAACCAACCTATCTAATTCCTCAGACAGCAAACAAGCCAACTCCCAAATGTCAAATTGTAATCCCTTACACTACTTGTTACTGAGCCAAGCCAACATGCTGATGCTGATGTGGCCATTGGCCATTAGTTCTTTATTGCATATGACTGTTCTTTACAGTACCTCAAAGGTCCCCCCCAATGTCTGACTGAAGCATTTGCATTTCACTACGCCATTTATGCTTAGGGCTCTCCTCCTTTTTTGCAACCACATCTAGCCATCAACTTCTTGATAGAGACGGGGGCACTGCTGCACTTCCCCGACACCAGCCATGGCCTGCGTACCCTCTACTTCCTGTGTCCTGTATGGCTGTCAGAATGCCTGGAGAGGATCATGCACCTCAAGTCCTCTCGCTCTTTAGCCAGGAATGGAGTGATCCGAGCTGAAGACCTCAGGGTGAGACTCAGGAAGCAACTGGCAAAATGGAAAAAAATCTAGACAAGCAGCTTAAATTTCAGAAAAAAAGTTTTGGCTTTCTGAGTTGTTTTGTGTGTGAATGTTGATACTGGCTTCCTGTGGTAATGTCTGGTGATGATGTCTGTTGTGCAGATGCTTTTGGTAGGAACAGGGTTCACCGAGCAGACAGAAGAACAGTATTTCCAGTTTCTGTCCAAATTTGAGATTGCTCTGCCTGTGGCCAACAACAGGTAAAATATTGTCTATATACTAATAGATACTCAATTGATAATAGTGATTCTCTGTCAGCAACACTCAAGCAGCTACCCTCCTGAACACCATAAGAACTGCCTAGCAACCACCTCATGGTGCCCCAGAAAACACCTAGTAACTGCCCAAAAAGCCATAGCAACCGCTTAGCACCCAACTGGCAATGCACTAGTAACCATCACACACACCCAAGTAATAACCTAAAAACACTCTGGCAATTACCTTGAACCACTTACCTAACAATTAGCTATGTCTCAACAGGTAGCAATACATAAGTCACCACTTAAAAAAATTAAAATAGAAGTGAATGTATAACAATAATAAATAGAAAAAAATGAAATAACATCCTGGCACTAACACCAAGCAGCAAGTATACCTAAAGTTTATTCAAACATTTTCTAATTTCAAATGTGTTTTTCATTTTTCCTTTCCTCTCGCTGTAGCTATCTTTTGCCCCACCTCCTTCCTCCCAAGCCAGCCATGGACATCCACTGCTTCCGCCAGCAGACCAACAACACTCTGCAGCGCCTTGTTAAGATGAGCTTTGTTCCTGCCGGATTTTGGGAGCGCTTCATTGCCAGGATGCTCATCAGCCTCACAGAGATGGACCTGCAGGTACTGAAACCAGTAGATTCTCATCATTTACCTATTGTACTTACACACTTTCAACTTTTTAACATTCATGGCCTGAAAATGTTGTGTTTGTGTTTGTGCAGTCATTTCAGCCTAAAAGAAACACCAGGAGTCAGCACAGCAGGAACTCTGTGATCTACAGCTTTGCTGGAACCCAGCAGAGGAATCGTTGCAGCACCTTCAGAGTCCGACGCAGCCAGACTATCTACTGGAAGGAGGGGCTGCTGGTCACTTTTGATGGAGGTTACCTCAGGTCAGAGCTGGGGCTATAAGGATGTGGGCAGTAATTAAATGAGACACATGCTTAAATGAGGAAATGAAGAGTGTGAGAAATTTAAGGATGTGGAGCTTCAATTAGATTCAGAGCTTCAGAAAGGAACCACTTCCAAATCACGATAAGCAGACTTGAGTCAAAAACCTGTGGAGTCAAACAGCAGGTGTGTACCTTGGTCTCCATTGATTTCCTAATGAAAATGAGGCTTTTGTAAAAAATGGTCATCAAAGCATTTTCTGACACAAAATAGAATGTATAGATAAAGGCTCAAAATTTAGTTTTTTCATTCGCAAGTTTCATTTTTCTTGACAAGGAACCCCTCCTATCTAGGGTTAATATTGACCCTTACCTTTCAACATTATTAACAATAGCTACACCACTGTCAGTTCAGTTATATGTAGGCTCTGTCCAGTCTATAAATAACCTACAATATGCGGGGTAATCTCCCGACTATTTTATTAAACTTAATAGCCTATCCACGCCCATGTCATTTCTCAAACTTTGAACTTTTCCAACTTCAACATGAATTGGCTGCAAAATGATCGCACATCCGTTCTGTTAATATATCACACATTGAAATTCCATAGAAGAGTTTTCTTCCACTGTTACACTAATAGAAATGTGGAATAGGTCTGGCAGTCCATTACTGATTATTTGGTTGAAAATATGCTTACTGATAAAAGCTGCTAACAATAATTATCCTCTCAGGTGGAAAAAATTCCCGGTTGCAAGAAATAACAACCTTGTAAGCTAGCCTACATATTAACAGAACATAGGCTATGGTTTTGGAAATGTTAACTGAATATCATAGCTAAAAATACTGACAATGAATACTTCCAGTTTACCTTTTGATAACAAAGATAATTTAAAATCACCCCAATTTTGCATTTTAGTAGTGGAAACTGGATTTTTCGTGTTTGACTCACTATATGAAAATCCGTATTAAGGAAACACACAGAGTTCTGTTTTGAGGATAAAATTAAATGGAAAATGGCTCTGTTTTTTGTTTTACGTTACAAACGTAAGCCCCATTTTTCATTTTCTGATTTTTGTTTCAGAATAGGAAATCGATTGAGACAAAGGTACACAAATTGTGGAGCTAGTATTCAGTCAATTTCAAGGGCATACTGGTTCACAGGAAGTGGGTAGGTATATAAATTCCACAGTTCAACCTGGACATTCCCAGGGGATTTCTGACAAATGTGGTCTTTTTCAGAAGGTCTTGAACAATAAGTGTGAAGGAATTTTCCTTCTTTAGGTTAAGGGTCCACTAGATGGCAGTGTTGGTTTACTAATGGATGGACTCCTCTGCTACAGAGCATTTGACTGATGTCTGTCTTCATTCTTTCTAAACTTCACTCAGCAATATTATAAGGTAGATACATTATTGCGCCTGTATTAATTGTATAGTTTATAGTGTCTTTTGTTTTTTGAGGCAACTGAAGGGAAAGCAAAACCTTCACTCAACTTTGGTTTAGTTTATTTTGACAAATATGAGTACACTGTAAAAGTACACACACACACAAACACACACACACACACTTATATATAAAAGAAATTTCAAAATTCCCCACTCGCCCCTGCGGGCGGTCTATTCCTCCTTCAAGCTTGGGTCCTCTACCAGAGGCCTGGGAGCTTGAAGGTCCTGCGCAGTATCTTAGCTATTCCTAGGACTGCACTCTTCTGGACAGAGATCTCGGATGTTGTTCCTGGAATCTGCTGGAGCCACTCTCCCAGTTTGGGGGTCACAGCCCCGAGTGTTCTGATTACCATGGGGACCACTGTTGCCTTCACTTTCCACATCTTTTCTAGTTCTTCTCGCAGCCCTTGGTATTTCTCGAGCTTCTCGTGTTCCTTCTTCCTGATGTTGCTGTTGATGTCGCTTGGGATTGCTACATCTATTACTACTGCCTTCTTCTGCTCTTTGTCCACCACTTCTATGTCCGGTTGGTTGCCATCACTAGTTTGTCAGTCTGTATCTGGAAGTCCCACAGGATCTTAGCTTAGTCATTCTCAACTACCTTTGGAGGTGTGTCCCATTTAGACCTCGGGCTTCTGCTGCCTGAGGTATTCCCAAAGCAACTCATCACTTGGGGCCATCTTCCTGATGTACTCATGGATCTTTGTTGTTTCATCCTGGATAGTGGCTCTGACGCTCACTAGTCCTCGGCCTCCTTCCTTCCGCTTAGTGTACAGTCTCAGGGTGCTGGACTTGGGGTGAAATCCTCCATGCATTGCATATACTGTATATACACCGATCAGCCATAACATTATGACCACCTGCCTAATATTGTGTAGGTCCCCCTTTTGCCACCAAAACAGCCCTGACCCATCGAGGCATGGTCTCCACTAGACCTCTGAAGGTGTGCTGTGGTATCTGGCACCAAGACGTTAGCAGCTGATCCTTTGAGTCCTGTAAGTTGTGAGGTGGGGCCTCCATGGATCTGACTTGTTTGTCCAGCACATCCAACAGATGCTCGATTGGATTGAGAGCTGGGGAATTTGGAGGCCAAGTCAACACCTTGAACTCGTTGTCGTGTTCCTCAAACCATTTTTGCAGTGTGGCAGGGCGCATTATCCTGCTGAAAGAGGCCACTGCCATTAGGGAATACCGTTTCCATGAAGGGGTGTACTTGGTCTGCA
>VMKM01002800.1:0-57269 GCA_008360985.2 Macquaria ambigua | reverse complement strand
CGTTCACTAGAACAGCTTTAGATGAGAGAGATCTAATGTTTAAGAGTCCACATTTAATTCTCCTATTTTGTTGTACTGTTGCAGTGGTGGTTTTACTTTTTATTAGGTTTTTATGTGTAACTCCTCTTCTGTTTACTTTTGATTTAAGTGATTTAAGTGGTCGGGGGGCAGACACCCTCTCTGTGGAGTTTAGGGTGGGTAACTGCTCTAATGGAAGCGCAGAGAAGCGTGTAGGACCGCAGCTCTGCCTCCTGGTCTGGACCACAGACTGTATTAAGTCTGTGGTCTGAACTCTGAGCTGTCATGGCTTTGGGCCACTAATAAATTCGACCAGATTTCTAGATATGAGAGCGGCTCCATCCAAAGTGGGATGAATGCCATCTCTCCTAATCAGACCAGGTCTTCTCCAGAAAGGCCGCCAATTATCTACAAAGCCCACATCATTACCTGGACACCACCTCGACAACCAGTGGTTGAATGATGACATGCGGCTATACATGTCATCGCTAGTAAGATTAGGTAGGGGCCCAGAGAAAACTACGGAGTCCGACATTGTCTTTGCATATGTACACACCGACTCAACATTAAATTTCGTGACCTCCGATTGGCGTAATCGGGTGTCATTACCGCCGACGTGAATAACAATCTTAGCATATTTACGTTTATCCTTAGCCAGCAGTTTTAAATAGGATTCAACGTCGCCCGCTCTGGCCCCTGGGATGCATTTGACTGTGGTCGCTGGTGTCGCTAATTTCACGTTTCGCAAAATGGAGCTGCCAATAATCAAAGTTGGTTTAACAGGCTTATAATATCACTGCCTCATCATTAGGGCACGAGTAGATCTGACTATAACCTACTTACATTTGTGTATTTCATTAAATTAATATGTTGCTTCAATGTATTCTTATGGCGTGTATATTACAAGTTTAGCCTGATTCTTTCCGGCAGTGGAAAGCAAATAAAAAATAAATATAAAAACATAATTCAAAGCGGTAATTAGGCTTACTTTCATATCTTATAAGTACAACAAGTTCAAGGCTTTAGTGCTTCAGTCAGTCTCTGTTGTAGGATGATATCGGGATACAAAAGCACAATGAAATGGCTTTGACATTTCTTGCAAGAAGCTGACAGATAGTCGGTCCCTCCGATGAGAAACTATCTCTCATATAAAAAGAGTTCCTCTCACGATCTTCACGATCCACGTACCAAGCTCCACTTCTTTTCTATTGGTGATGTCATTTTCCAAGAGACCTGATTGGTCAGTAGGCGGGGCTTTTGTACGCGTTGATCTGTTATCTCCAACATAACCTGCTCCGGAGCAGGTTTGCCGTGCAGCATCAGTTACCATGGCGATTTACCCCGGTAAGAAGTGAACCACCGTCGTAGTACTGAAAACCCAGAGTTGAACCTGAAGTTATCTTGCTAACCGCAAATCCTGCTTCGTAGTACAGGCCTGCAGCAGAGAGTCGAGGAAACAACCTGAGAAGTTGTAATCAGCAGAGAGAGAGAGTCTGTGTGTGTGTGAGTGTGTGTGTGTGTGTGTGTGTGGGGGGGGGGGGGGGGATTCAGACAGGTGAGATAAATCAGGCAGGATGGAGGCAGAGTCAACTCTTATTACCTGACAACAGCAAATTAATTACCACTAAAAACCCCTCAGCCCCTCTGAGTCCAGCTGTTTGCAAAAACTGAATTATGCGTTAGTTTTCAGGGAGTTGGAGCTCAGGGGTTTATTCAAGGAGCAGACTGAGTGTCTACAGTCAGAAACAGAGACTGGAACACACTCTGACCTGAGATAATCTTCAGTGACGCCTTCAACAGTTTCCTTCTACAGTATCTGTCAGGTGACCAAGGTGTGATGGTTAGTGTCAGATAATAACACAAACACCTGGTCAGGATTAGAGAAATATTGTTAGTTACTTCCTGTATCGGCTCTGAGCGTAAATCTAACCTGAGGAAACTTCCAGGAACTGAACTGAACAAGAGGCTACGGCATGAGGGTCATAGATGTCTCTGTACTTTATGTGTACTTTGTGTGTACTTTGTGTGTATTGGGAAGATTTGAAAGTTGGTCCAGCAGGACGCAGATCACAGCCGACACCAGACTGCTGTCCTGATAACATCTGATTAACACGAAGATAACAACACAAGGTTTCGGTTGTTGATGCTGAGATCACAGCAGAAAAAGAAGCTGCAGCAGAGTCTCGTCTCTTTCCTCCGTTGTCGTTGAGTCTGTTTCCAAGCTCCCTCCAGTGATTGTTAATGAGTGGTCGGCTACTGTCACTCAGTACTGATGGACCGGCACTGTGAGCAGGCACCGGGCCAGAGGACATTCAGCTCCCAGGCCTTCTGTCAGCAACAGCTCAGGCCAGTTTCCCACTCTGTCTCTCAGCAGTGACGAGCTGAGAAAAGTCAGAGCTTTGTGCTGCAGTTTGTGAGCAACAAGAGATGTGACATTGTCTGCTTTCATCAAACTGGTGAAACGCCTCAGAAAAGCTGAACACAGTTCAATTAAAAGTTTTCAGTATCCTTTCAGTGTTTGCGCTTCGTTTCATTTATTATCTTTTGTCAGCTTTGGACAGCTGACCTGCAGTCTGAGTCACCATGAACTCAACATTTCCATTCATCACTTCGTCCTGTTGTGTCAAGCAACATTGTTGTTACACAGAAGCTCCATATCTTAACATGATGAGTTGCTATGTTGTTCTAACAAGATGTTTCTTGTTTTAACAAGATACATTGATTTTATGTAACGAGAATGTTTGTTGACAAATGCTGTCTAACAAGAAATATCTTGTTATGATGTAAAACGATCTTATTTTAACAAGAAAATGTTTAGTTTGTAATCAGAAACTGAGAATCTTGTTTTGTTGCCATAAGTTATCAGGGTGTAATGACCTCTGCAGCCTGCAGGGGGCACTGCCACTCATCATACTGACGTTAATCTGCCTGATGTTTGTCACATGAGGACGTTTGATGAAGAGGAGCTCTCAGATCGTTAAACAAACACTCGATCGCTGACCGCGGCGGCCATTTTGTTTCCAGTTTCA
Source organism: Macquaria ambigua (assembly GCA_008360985.2). NCBI lineage: Eukaryota > Metazoa > Chordata > Actinopteri > Centrarchiformes > Percichthyidae > Macquaria > Macquaria ambigua. Next base: position 54,222 of record VMKM01002800.1, on the reverse strand, counting down.
GTGTCGGCGTCTTCGATCGACGCAACGGGAGATGAAGTGTTCAGAGCTGCAGCTCAGGCCTGATTATTGGCTGTGAGGAGTCCAGTTATCTCTGATCAATAGATCAATAGAGCTCCACCTGTGATGTCATCGATCAGCTCAGCAGGACCAATCAGAGGTTAAAGCTCCAGACGGAGACTCAGTGTGAACACATTAGTTTTATAAAAGACTGCAGATCTCAGATCAGTGCCTCTGTATCTTCTCTCAGACACTGAAGTTTCACTTTTTCCTCTTTTAAAGATCTTTTTTAAAAAGACTTAACCAGTTATAACTCTTCTCCACCTGGTTTGTTCATAAAATATAAAAGTATTTTAGTGATCGCATCGTTTCACTGTCCAGTGATTGCTCTCTTTGCTGTTTGCGTCTCTGAAGTTGGTTTTATCACATTTATTTTAAAAATGATTATGTGTTGGATAGCTTATCTTAATCTTTGTTTTTACTGTGGAGCAGTGGTCCACAATACAACCATGACCTGTTAGCTTTAGCCTCAGCTGTTAGCTTTAGCATATATGTCGCCAACTGACAATCGTAATTTCAGTAAAACCGACGGTCGTCAGCTACAAACGAGAAGCTGGTTTTGTTTACTTCTCTCTGAAATAAAAGTCTCATTGTTTCTTAAATTACTGACAGATTTAAAATCAAAAGCAGCCGGCGCTGCACATGTGCCAAATCAAATCACGATTCAGAGCTGATGAGTCACTGTTTGGTCAGACTGCAGTTTAGTTCCTGCTCCTTCTTCATCCTGGTGTTGTGCTTCCTCTTCCTCTCTCTATCTGCACGGAGGTCAACAGAGTGTCAACGTGGATAATTGAAGTGTGAGTCTGTAATTAAGACATGAAGTGAGATAAGCTCAGAGGTTAGCAGGTAGTTTTACTGTGAAACAGACGGAGAGGAGAGAGTTGTTATCTTCCTGCAGGACTGACGGATTCATCGGGTAAAGATGGAGGACGGAGTGGACGGAGAGGACGGAGCGGACGAGTCTGATAAGACCTGTAGCTGCTGTTAAACCAGTTCCTACAATCTGCTGCTGCTTCTGTCTGCTGACACAAACCTGAACCCAGATCAGATCTAAACAACAGGAGGACACTGTGACGCTGTAACCAAGTACATTCACTCAAGTACTGCATTTAGATACACATTTGTGGTACTTGTACTTGAGTTTTCTACTTTCTACTTCTCCTGAACCACATCTCAGAGGGAAATATTGCACTTCTACTGCACTACATTTACTTTAAAGCTTTAGTTACTTTGCAGATTCTGATTGGTAAATGTAGATTAAAATGACCAGATTAGGGGACCTTCGTGGTCATGGTAACAATAATAACCAGCTGGTTAAGGTTAGTGAACGATGGTGGTCATGGCGGTTGACTGGAGGAAACAGGAAGTGAAGAGCGGTCTCTGGTCACCTGACTTCCTCCTTTGCTCCCATCATAATCACTGCGACCACCAGAGGGCGCTGTCACCAGAACGTAAACACCTGCTGACTGATGCGTTCTTCTTCTCTAAACGTCACCATTTGGTCGTTTTGCCATCAGAAGGATTTTAAAGACGCTACAATCACTAAAGATCCAACACACAGAAACTTCAAGATGTTTTACCTGTGAAACATCTTGACACCAGAAATCAGAATGAATGGGACCAAACTTGCCACATTCCCATCATCGATTTATCTGACGATTATGTTCTCAATGAATGCAGATTTGAAACGCTGATTAATTTGTCAGATTTGATCATCATCATCACCTTTATTTAACTAAAAATCATCCGAGCCTTCACGTGGTCTCTTCCTCCTCTGTGCAGCTCATGTCTGAAGGTCAGAGTTAATAGAAAAGTTTCTTCCTGTGTGGTGAAATGAACGGCTGAGTGTTGGTTAAAGTCGGCGGGCTGCGGTTATTAGCAGCTAATGGCTGCTGTCGGAGCAATCAGGCACTTATTATCCCACATTATCGGCTCCGAGGACTAATGTACACAATGTCAGAGTCGGACGGGACGGACGCTAAATATTAAACACCACAGGGTCCAAACCACAGGACACAAACAGGAACACTGATGTGGAGAACATCATGATTTAAACTTTCCTCCACAGGAGAACAGCAGAGAAACGCTTTTCAACATGACGAATGATGAAAAAATGCATGTGGTCCTTTAGGAGGTTCTAGAGATTCTTGAGAAGGTTTTTAGGGTAAAGGTTCCTTTAAGAGATTTCAGTGCTCTTTTATGAAGTTGATGAACTTGTGGTCATTAAGGGGGTTCTAGTAGTCGTAAGGAGGTCCTAGCAGGACTGTAGGAGGTTCTAGTGGACCTTTAGAAAGCTTAAGGGACCTTTAGGTGGTTCCAGTGGACAATAAGGAGGTTTTGCTGGTCATTGAGAAGGTCCTAGTGCTCCTTTAAGAGGTTCTAGTGGTCATTGTGGAGGGTCCGGTGGTCCTTAAGGAGGCTCTATTGGTCACTGAAAGGTGAAGTTGTCCTTGAGGAGGTTCTAGCAGTTATTGAGGATGTTCTAGTGGTCCTTTAGAAAGTTTAATGGGTTCTTTAGGTGGTTCAGTCAGCAGTCTGAACTGTCTATACAGCGTTCACATACAAACTCACCGGTGTTACGGACGAATCAGAGATGTGTGGTGTGTGTTTTCTGTGTGTGTGTGTGTGTGTGTGTGTGTGTGTGTGTGTAGTTGGCCTATTTTCAGTCCTTATTAAGTGAAACATCAACAGCTGAGGAATAAATTTGCATCCTCTCTCGCTTCGTCTTCTCTCCACTTACTTGTCTTCCCCACTTCTTCTTCTGCTGCTGTTCAACCGCTGCAGCTGCTGCCTAATTGGTGTTTGTGTATGGATAAGTGTGTGTGTGTGTGTGTGTGTCCTGATGATGGATGTGTTTCCAATGAGTCTTTCTGTTCTGAGGTCAGAGGTCAAACAAATCGAGGCGGTTGTCCTTCTCTACATGTTTGCGTGCGTGTGTGTGTGTGTGTGTGTGTGTGTTGAAGAAGATGGATGTGTTGGATGTGTGACATGTTTAATAATAGAAAGATGAATAAAACCCTCAGCTGTGGCCTTTAACTTATTCTTCTTCTTCTTCTTCGTTGCTGGTACAACCAACACTACCAGGAGGTTTTCAAATCATTTTTGATCATATATGTATGTATACATATGGTCGGTGGTCTGGGTTTGTCCGCTCCCAGGATCAGATGTGTAGAATTCAGGTTTAAACTTGGCTGCAGGTTTGAACCAAGAGGTTGTAGTTTAAGCAGCCTGTTAGCCTGTTAGCTGTTAGCCTGTTAGCTTTTGTGAATAAGAACCAGATTAATTATGAATATAACCTGATCCTAACCCCATGTGTTGTCAGAGTGGCCTCCATCACATCACTCTGACCAGCCTCTTTGTGTTAATAACACACACACACACGCTATGCAGAGAAAATGCTAATCTATAATGAATGTTGCCTCTCATTAAGCAAGAAGCATTTTACTTTCATATGCTTCTGAATAGCATTTGTATTAGAGAGAGTGTGTGTGTGTGTGTGTGTGTGTGTGTGTGTGTGTGTGTGTGTACAGGCTGTTTGGCGAGCACTTCCTGTTAATGGCGGAGCAGCGAGGCGACGTTCAGTCACATCGAAGCATAAATGATTCAGACTCAGCGACTCAGCGAGCGCTGCAGGAGTTCACTTTATGAAACGTTAAATATACTGTCAACACACACACACTCACTCACTCACTCACACACACACACACACACACACTCACACACACACACACACACACACACACACACACACACTGGACTGTTTCACACCTGATTGGTTGTTTGCTGTTGAACTAAAATCACTATTTTGTTTCGACTCGTGACTTCTGCTGTGTGTGTGTGTGTGTCTGAGTGTGTGTCTAATGACGTTCTAATACTCTTGATGATGATGATGATGATGATGTACAAAGATAAACCGTGTTGATGGTGGGTAAAACATCAGTTTTATATGTTTCAGTGTTTCCATTAGTTTATGGAACAGAAGATGTTCACTTTATTGATTTGTCTTTGTTTGTGTACTTGTTAGCAGTCTTCTTCCTCTTCTTCTACCTCTTCTTCTTCTTCTTCTTCTTCTGCGCTGTGTTTGTTGGTGGGACCTTCAGGAAGCTTGGAGGAAAAAGTGGAGATTTCAGTGGATTTGGTCTGTTGGGAGCAGAAAGTGCTGACTGCTGCATCACTGTCAATATGTACAGTCTGTTTTGACAGAGGACGACCTGAAACACACACATACACACACACACATCTCTGTGGGGATTGTGTGGTTGATAAAGTGAAGGTGTGTGTGTGTGTGTGTGTGTGTGTGTGTGTGTGTGTGAGACATCCTGGTGATGAAGGTGATTCGGCAGAAAGACGAGTTCACCTTTTTCTCTGCAGCACACATGATCTGAACATTGAACACAACACTTGAAAATCTAAAATGTGAAGTGCTGTCAGCGCCCCCTGCAGGCTGCAGAGCTCATTACAGACACAACATGAACAGACAGCATCCTGATTCATCTGTTTCTGAGCGTTACAAACAAGAACTTTCCCAGAAAGACAAAGTATTTCTTGACTTACAGTTTTTAGATAAATGAAAACAAACTGAGGGTTCTCCCCCAGAACATGCCATGAATCCCTCCTCCAAATTTAAAAGTTAAAAAGCCATCAGTCTGTTTGAGTTTAACCTCCAAATCTGTCCTCAGCCTTCAGCTCTTTGTGTCATGTCAGGACAGAGGTCTCTGAGAGCTGAAGTGTTCAGGGCTCCAGGCCGGTGCTCGGACTCTGCTGGTCCACAGATAGTGATGAGGGAAGGTGAATGTAGACGTCTCTGGTGACATTGTTGTCCTGCTGTCAGCGAGACAACACCATGGTGAAGCTGAACAGCATTCACTTTGTTCCTGACTTTGTTAGTTTTATTCAACATAACTAAAGTCATTTTTATCTGCTCTCACCAGCGACGTTTTACTGTCAACATATTCTTTTCTGCAGGTTTATAGTTTTTTGGGATCCCTGTTAGTTGTTGCCATGACAAAGTTACAACTTTAACATCCAACAATAAAATTACATCAAGACCAGACAAAACATTAAAACAATTAGAACCATTTAAACGGACTAAGAGGTAAAACAGAACAACAGTAATAATCTGAGTTCATCAGAACATCACAGCAGAAATATCTGACTTCTTTATTTCGATCATCTCTTCGGCTTCCTGATACAAACTGTTCCAGTGAGGCAGAAATCTTCACATTTACATACATCTATACTGTTTGGGGTCATGTGACCCCTCCTCACCTGCCCGGTCTGATACCTGAAACTGCATTTCCACAAAATATACAAACTATTTTACCTCGCTCTGACTGAGCAGCAGGTCTTAGATTGTATTTGTTTGCTTGAGAGGACGTACGAGTGTTCAGCACTGTGGAGGTAAATGAGACAGAGGACACACACACACACACACACACATAGTTTGTCTGGGATGAACACAGCAGCCTCTAGTGTATGGAGCTTTTTTCCTATCTTTAATCAAGAGCATGGTCTTTCAGTTTGAGAGCATGTTTTATTGATTTCATGTTCAGATTTTGTAATACTCTCTCTCAAAACCCTGCTCTCGCACTCAAATTGTCCCTGCTTGCACTTGGATTTGCTCTGCTTCTGTTCAAACTGGATGCTTGCACTCAGATATTGCTTGCACAGATTTCCTGTGCTCTCTCTCAAAACGCTGCTCTCGCACTCAGGCTGCTTCTGTGGCTTATGGAATGTCTGCTCTCGGATTTCTGCTCTGCTCTTGGATTTTTTTGTGCAACATGTCTGTCAAAATTCCCCAGCCAATAGAATGCCAGCTGTAGTGTCAACCAATGAAATGATCGCTGCCTCGTTGTGGGTGCGTTCGCTTTACTTCTTACAGCGTCCCACACGGGCGGTACTCCTTAACCGGATTCATTCACTCCCGCCCTCCACGGCTCTATTGTATGCACAGTTAATATATATACCAGCAACCGTGCTTTTTCTTTTACTATAATACTTAATATTATATACCGTATACCAGCGCCCGTACTGTTTATTTTACTGTAGTAGCTAGTAGCCGTATAGCACACCGACAGAAGCTGGTGAGAGGAAAACGACGTCACCTTCATGACTCAGGAGCGGGAGTCTTGCGGATCGCTGGACGACATGGACCACCAAAGTCAAGGACCTCAAGTAAGTTTTTTACTTTAATGGTGCTATTACTGAACGTTTTCATGAAATTGTTTTATTTTGCCATACTTTGTACGATGGCATGGATGTCCTGAATCAACGTCAGCTCCTGCTCATTGACAAACATGGCGGCGCCTGTTTTGTCGTTAGTTGCCTAGCAACAGTGTTGCCATAATGTACAACACTCAAAAGCCAAGGATATTATCATGGATGTATTCTTGTGCCGCAAATATGACTTTGTCAATTAATTTTGATGGAAGTCATAGCACCATTAAAATAAAAAAACTTACTTGAGGTCCTTGACTTTGGCGGTCCATAGCATTTTCCTCTCACCGGCCTCCCGTCGGTGTGCTATACAGCTATTGTTAGATATAGCTATTATAGTAAGTCTGTTGTGATGAACCTATGATGCAGGGGGGCTTAATTCTCTTGACTTTACTATCCTAAATAATATGAATGCAACCCTAAAACTCTGTTATACTTATTTCGACATTGTCTTTATGCACAAACTATGGATAGATATTACATTACTCATCACTGATAACATTGTCGCTGACTTATTATTCATATTTTTGGAAAATGTACTATTTGGTTTCAAGGTTTTTGGTTAAAAAAATAATAATCACAATGTATTTAATTATAATATTGGACAAATACCATATCCACGAATCAAAATATTCAAATTCAAAACCCCAAGCGCTGTCAATACTATTTGCTATTGTTAATGCTTGATCATTGATTCGCACACATACTGTAAATCTAACACACTCATTATCAATTTTACTAGTTGCAGCTGTGTTGCTTACATTATACCGATGTCAGCCTGGCATGTTTTTACCCTTCTATGGTTTTTAATCTTAAAAGGTAGCAAACTCACAATAGTGGTCTGGTGTAAATTTGCACTTGAATATTCAAAGTGATACAGTACAAAGTGGCATACTGAACGTGGTGTAGTGAAGAGTAACAAAATAAAACAGCAGACAATGCCTTTACTGTAAACAAGTTGCCCACTTGAATTGTCTTTGGTTTAAAACAATTTCAACATGCAAAAGTGCAGAACAACAATCAACTACAATTTAAATAAAATAACTTAGATAAACAGTGTACGACTTAGAATCTGTGTTTCCTGCTTTTCTGGGGGCAAAGTGCTTAATGACATCACTGTAAGAGATCTGACGGCCATCTTTGTTGTTGGTAGTCCACTCAGTCTTTCTTGTGCCATGGAAGATCTCAAGTAGTTCTTGATCAATTTGAGCTTAGAAAAGACTCACAGACTCTCCCTGTGACTGTAGTCGGACAGCACAGATGACCACTCAGCTGGGTCACCTGGAGGAGCTGCTGATCCATGGTGCAGGCTGGAAGTTGCTGAGGGAGTAGATGTGACATCGATCTCAGTGACCACAGACGTTGAAGGACCTAAGTAAATAATGAAAATACAGAATTTTCATCTCAGGATATTCTACAGTAAACTGAGCAAATAAAAAGGCTGCTGTGCTGTTAACTTACCAGCCACATCAGCTGAGGTTGGAACAGACACAGAGGAGACAGCAGGATCAGTGGATGCAGGTGCAGGTAAGTGCTCCTCACCTGCAGAGAAAGATGGACCTAAGATGAAAAAAGAAAAAAAAACCTAGCCATGTTATGTCATATTAAAAGGTAATGTGCCTGTCAACAACAAAAAAGATCTCACAAAAGGCATGGTTTATCTTTTGTTGAAAACTCACCTGCTGTATTAGCATCAGCTGAGGAGGTGGACTGCAGTGCTGAATGTACAGTGGCAGATCATCACTGACTATCAGGGGCAGGTGGTGTTGGTTGTGCTCCAGCTCGCTCCTGGGGAAGTTTCATCTAGCATGAGTACATAACTGATGAAACAGAATGAGTTTATTTTACCAACATAAATTATTATACTCAGAAGGAATTTGTACACATAAAACAACAACTCTTAATCTATAACTAGCTAATTAAGACATGATATTGCAATTTAACAGCAAAGACCCAAAAATAATAACGTAAATAATGTAAGGCTGTTATCCATACCAAGTTTAGCTTATTTTCATTACAGAAATATATACCCATAAATGATCAGACTTTGATCCTTCGTCTGCCTGCCCATCCCTGGGTCCAAGGTGTAGGCTATTTTAATGTTCTATATCATCACACTATTGTTAATTTCAGGGGGCGATTTTAATATAAAGTGGTAACCACTGCATGCAAATGCATGAATGGGCCAGATCTCCACTCCAAAGGAGAGCTTTTATTAGGCTATACAATATCACCCACCACTGGATTTGTATGAACTGCAATAAACTTCTTCTTCTGTGCTTTGATTAGCTGCTATGAAACAACATTACCCTCGCCTAATCGAACTTCTGCAGGTATTTTGGGGATAGTAATGCAAAAGTAGTGTAATCAGTAACTCATATTACAAAGACAGTAATACTGTAAATTAACTTATTACTTTCAAATGAAAGTAACTAGTAATATGTAATATATTTCACTTCGAAAGTGGCTTGCCTATCACTGTACCCAGCTACAAGTTATTTTACACAGCAGAAAAAGCGTACTAAAAACTAATCTATAACTAGTTAATTGAGATATTTTACCAATAATCACAAAATGCTACTGTTATCAGCATCAAGCTCAGTAACGTTATACAAACATGAAAAATTTAGCTTGCTTTCATTTCAAACCAACTATGAATACCGTAGCTACCTATCCATCTATCTATCTATCATTTGGTTGACACTTCAGCTGGCATTCTATTGGCTGGGAAATTTTGACAGACATGTTGCACAAAAAAATCCAAGCGCTGAGAAGAAATCCGAGAGCAGAAAATCCACGAGCGCACAGAAGCAGCCTGAGTGCGAGAGCAGGGTTTTGAGAGAGAGCACAGAAAATCTATGCAAGCAATATCTGAGTGCAAGCATCCAGTTTGAACAGAAGCAGAGCAAATCCAAGTGCAAGCAGGGACAATTTGAGTGCGAGAGCAGGGTTTTGAGAGAGAGTATTACAAAATCTGAACATGAAATCAATAAAACATGCTCTTAAACTGAAAGACCATGCTCTTGATTAAAGACAGGAAAAAAAACCCATACTAGTGGACGCTAACAGCACTCTACACTGTTACTCTCATTTAAATCAGGGTTAATTATTGATTAGAAGGTCCTCATAAATGCATAAACACAACCTTGTGAGTGTGTATTAATGAGCAGGTAAACACACAGAAAGTCAACACACACAAACACACACACATCCTCCTTGATGAAGGACGCAGTCACATGACTCTGACACAACACACACACCTGTACTCTGAGTGTGTGTTTCTAATTCAGTATGCTTGACTGTGACACACACACACACTGAGACAAGGTCGCAGCCTCTGATTGGCTGCCTCTGAGGCGCTGTGACTCAGGGTTTGAAGGTTTGCAGGAGGAGACGAGGTGATCAGTCACTGACACAAACTTCAGCGTCACCTTGAAAAAAACCTGACCGTCCCTCTACATATTCAAAACAAGCAGGATTCAACTTGAGCCCTGTGTTTTCAGCCTGTATTAGTCTCCATGTAGTCAGAGTGTCCATCAGCAGTGAGTGAATGAGCTGTCAGCAGCTCCTGTCTGCAGTGTACCATGGATGTACAGACAACTATCACTGGATTACAGTGATGCTGAAGAACAGTTAGAAACAGCTTCTGCAGCCTCTTTGTTCTTTCTGGGTTCTGGTGGATTTCTGGACACCTCGCAGCTGGAACACCTCTGGCATAAAGCAGCGTTGTATTTAAACCATCTGAGCTGTGAGCTGTCTCTGCTGTTAAAATGAGTCAGATGTTTAGGAACTGATGTCAGTACACAGCGGATCAGAGAGACAAAAGCTGGTGATGCTGAACACTGTTCATTTTGGTTCCTGACTTTGATTCAGTCTTCGTCATTCGATTTCTGTTAGTTTTAGTCAACTAAACTCAAGTCATTTCCACAGAGCTGCTGTGTTCAGGCTCGCTGTGTGAATAAAGTTTTCTGGTGATTTGAATTCGACCTGATGGAGACAGAAATCCCCTGAGACTCTCCTCTATCTAAACATCTGAACACTGAGCATGCTGGGAAACGCAGGGACGACCATCAGACAGAATATCTGCCTGAGCCTGAAAATAATGAATGAGACGTGTTTTTAAGGGGTGGGGGTGTAAAGTAGGCCAGAGAGGAGACGCAGTCACCAGAGACGCTGTTAGAGGAGGATTGATCTGAACGTGGTTGTGGACTGAAGTGAGCTGGTTCCTCTGCTGACAGTAACGTGTTATAATAAGAAGAGGCTGTGATCCTCTGCAGCTCTCTGGCTCCTCCTGGTGGACGCTCACTGAACTGCAGCCACATTCAGAAATGCTGTGTCAGCTCCATTTTCTGCTGATTGTCTGGAAAAGTCAATTGTGCATTTAGTTTGAACATCGAGTTTCTGTCAACAGCAGCAAACTGAATGCTTATTATTCATAAATCCATCTGTATGCAGAGTTCATAGATCCAGTGTGTCAGCCAGAGATCATCAGCCTCACCACAGAGATCAGAGTCAGAGGAGATTTAACCTGTTAGACTCCAGAGAAACACTGTTTGCTTTAGTTTAGTCCTTTTTACCCAAATAACTTCTAATGTCCCCACAGCCACATTCATGCACTCATTAAGTACCAAACGGTCCTCATTAAGAGGAAAAAAGGTTCTAAATCAGCCAAGAAACAAGAAAAAATAAATAAATAAAATAAATAAATAAACCTTTAAAGTCATCAAGCGTTTTACAGTAAATGTTGTATTTGGGAAAAACAAATGTTCTGAAGATATGATTGTAGTGCTGTTGGGTAGATCTCATGTTTCTGATGATTTCTGAGGAGCGGTGTGCCGGGTTAAATTTAGAGGTTTTCAGAGTTAAGAAGCTGCAGTTAAGTGTGACGTCTGACTGTCTCTGCTCTGTCAGGTACGGCGACATGGTTCCAAAGACCATCATGGGGAAGATCTTTGGCTCCGTCTGCTCTCTGAGCGGCGTGTTGGTCATCGCCCTGCCGGTTCCCGTCATCGTCTCCAACTTCAGCCGGATCTACCACCAGAGCCAGAGAGCCGAGAAGAGACGGGCACAGAAGGTGACGACCACAAACGCTCTGTTCAAACCCCAAACCTCCTCTGCACTCACAGCTGATACTTTAAATCAGTTTGTAACATCAGCAGTGAGCGAAGGAAACTCTGAGATTCAAACTCAGGCAGCGTCTCTTTGAATGTTTGAGTGTGTTTACAGTTTACTGCTCTGCATAGTTGTACAGAACACACTGTACGTGGTGAGACAGTCAACGAAAGATTAAAGTGAAAAATCTAAACTAACCGTAAAAGGAATCAGGACAGTTCTTGTGTTCATCGTCTCCAAGTTAACAAGCTGTCAGCTGTAAGTGCAGTATGAGAGATAAAGTTCTGAGTTTGTATTAAATAAAAACGTAAGAATAATAAGAAGCATTTTTAAGGAGACAAAGGAGGACCAACACACATCATGTCTGACCACATGTCTGATCTGAATTTAGAAATCTGAGCTTCTGCATAATCCACAGGAGAACAGAGAGGAAACTTTACTTCCTCCAACATCAACAGACGGGTTTTCTGGTTGTGCTGGAGACTTTTGTTTACTTACACAAACTTACACAAGTGCACTGCATTCAGTGATCAATACGAGATCCATATCTCTTATTTATGATATCTTTATTGTGTAATTATGAGATCTGTATCTCACACTAACCACAGGGTCCATGACATTGGGATTTCATAACCACGAGAAAACTATTTTATAATTTAGAGGTCTTTATCATAGAACTGCTCTATGATAAAGATGATGATGATAACAGGTTATTATCTTATTGGGGCAAGATATCATCATGTTTATGCAAGTTAATATATTGTTCACATAGGTTTTTATCTTGTTACACAAATGATTGTGTTTGCACATGTTATTATCCTGTTTGTGCAACTTATCATCTTGTTTAAAAAAGGTTTTAACAAATCATTTTTCAGGACTTCAGGGGCTTTCTGTATAACCCATTCACACACATAGAGAACACAAGTGGACGGGCTAAATGGATCTGTATGTGTTCACAAACAGAAAACCAGGCTTGCTAGAATTCGTGCGGTGAAGAGCGGAGGGGCTAATGCTTATTTGCAGTACAAACACAGCCGGCTGCTGATTGACCTAGATGAGGTAACCACGGACATGCAATTGTCGTCGGGTGGTGCTGGTGTCTTTTATCTTTTAATTTCTTCTTTCTTTCATGTTTTCTTTCTCCTTGTTGAGCTGTGACCTAACATGTTGCAGGCTGCTGCATGCTGGATGCCCGGTGTGAACCAGAGAGGGATTGGCTGTTGACCTCCTCATGCTGCCCTTTTCTTTCTGTCTTCTTTCAGGGATGTTTCTCTTTCATTATGTTTTTATCATATGTCTTTCTCACAGTCGCTCTATTTTATCTATCTGGTTTGACAGTAACATTTCTGGAACTCTGAGCACCTGTCGCTCCTCTGTTAGGCCCTCAACACATCATGGCAGAGTTGCACTGGCATGAGCTATTAAGTGAAGTTGCCAGCAGCGCTACCTTGGAGTGTATGTTTATGTTTAACTGACAGCAGTCTCTAGAGATCATGTGAATTATGACTGTTGTCTGTCAGGAACAAAGAAGGAAGTAGCGTGATATAGACTCTCAAAACCTTGTGATGGATAAAAGTATGGAAGGCCACAAGGTTATACAAACCTAGTCCACCTAGTCAACCCAACTATACTGGAAACAGGCAGAAGGGTGATAGTAATTCTGTAGAAAGAAATTGGGGTAGCGTGATGTACAATAGCGCAAACTGCAATGTGGAGCAGCACGATGTGCACCCCGTTTCCTCACCTTCATTTCTGCTCACTCAGCTGCTCTCAGCTGCAGTGCTGAATGCTGCTGAGGTCGGCTAAAGTTCTCCTGAACCAAACCAGACCAGAACAGACCACTTCCTCTACTGCCGTCCAGTGCAGAAACTGGGTTGCTTTTAAAGGCAATCGCATCTTGTTTTGTCATTTAGTTTGGAAGACATGTTGCTGCCGCAGTTTGATGTTACACTTTGCTTCTGTGTTGCACCTTTCAGTTCACAGCTCAGTATCACTGACTGTGTTTGTTTTTAATTTTTTCAGCCTAATCGTGACAGTGACCTCTGAAGTTCACTGTGCTTATGTGGCTTTAAAACTGATTGTGGGCCAACAGGAAATGTTACTGTTGAACTGCCTGTCTGTCTCTGTCTAACTCTACTGTGTGTCTGTGGCTGCATCACTAACTCACTTTTATTGTTTCATTCTTATTGTCTGCACATCTCTTTCTCAGCTTTGCTGTCATACTGCACAGAACCACGTAATCCTCCCCACCATGCGTTAGTCCGTCACAATAACTCAACTGTGCATGACCTGGTACTCAGGTGTGGGGCACCTCGCCAACAGGAAACAACAGCTTCGTCTACAAACACTCCACCTCCACATCTCAGCTCCTTTGTTCTTCTCTGCTCTGTGTCTCCTTCTTCCTGTGTTTTGTTTGGACTTGTGCATTTTGATTGGCCCTCCCGTGTAGCTCGGCTGCCGACTGACTGGCCTGCACTGCTCGTGACATCATCAATACGGGTCTTGGGTTTCACCACCATGTGGAGGAATGAGATCCGGCTGAGCAGCATGTCAATCAGCCAACCACGTGGCATACGCAGGGGCGGAGTCAATGCGACGCAGAGGTGATGGTGGACAAAACGGTGCTCTAAAAACTCTTCAGGAACAGTCTAACATTTTGAGAAAATATCTTCTTTGATGTCTTACACAGAGTCAGATAAGAAGTTTGAAAAGAGAGTATAGATGGGTACAGTGTACATAGAAAAGATAGGTCTGGGACATATTTAGACAAAGCTAAGTGCTAAACTAGGATAGCAGCTCACTCCTGTTAACCCTTGGTTCTGCAAGCCAGTAGGAAGCCTGTAGAGTCCCCAGGAGTGAGATGTGTCACCTCACCCTGGAGTAAGATTCATTACTTTCTTTGGGGTCACCAGGAGGGTTTGTGACTTCCTTTGGGGTCCTTAGGATTAAGATGTGTCACTTTTTTTAGGGTACCTACATGGGAGGTGCGTCAATTTCTGTAGTGTCCCATGCAGAAAGTCCTTAGAATGATCCTCAGGAGTGAGGTTCATGACTTCCTTTAGGTTCCCTGGGAGTGAGGTTTGTGACTTCCTTTAAAGTCCCCAAGAGGGTTCCAAGGAGTAAGGTTTATTACTTCCTTTAGTGTTACCAAGAGTGATGTGTCACTTCCTTTAGGGTTCCCAGGAGTGAGGTGTCACTTCCTTAAGGGTCCCCAGGACTGAGGTTTGTGATTTACTTTAGTGTCCTTCAGAGAATCCTCAGGTTTGAGGTTATTGACTAGGAATGAGGTTCATGACCTCCTTTAGGTTCCCCAGGAGTGAGGTTCTTGACTTTCTTTAGGGTCCCTAGATGTGAGGTTTGTGACTTCCTTTAGGGTCCTCAGGTGTAAGGTTCATGACTCACTTCTTTTAGGGCCCAAGGAGTGAGGTGCATCGCTCCCTCGAATGTCCCCAGGAGTAAGGTTCAGGACTTCCTAGAGTCCATGACTGACTTTCTAGTTTTCTGATGGTGGGGAAGACAGGTAGCAAGCATACGTCCTAAAATGTCGGACTGTTCCTTTGGCAGTGCCTGAGCTCCTTACCCCATCATTGCAGTCATCAGTCCCTCTGTCCATCCACCTGCGTCACATTCACTCTGAACCCCTGAGCAATATGAGTACGGTGGCTCTCTTGGATCAAATGAGGCTCGATTCAGAACAAACAAACAAGCAGAAACACAAACACAGTCCGAGAAGCAGTGATAAAGCCGCTGAACAGCTGCTGTCGGTGGTCTGAGTTTGAACCAGTGAGCGATCTGTCACTTTCTAACTAACCAGCCACTGTTTGGGGATTGTGGGTAAAAAACTGGACAGATGAAACTTTCTTATAGTAGAGTGTTAGAAGAAGGTGGTAGGAACACCCTGTCCATGTCTGCCCCTCCTTGTGGGTTTGGGTGGGGTGGAGGCGTGTCCAATGGCGGGCTCACTGTGTGGTCATGTGATTTGTGTTGCCCTGAAGGCGTCCAAGGAAGCAGGACAGGCACTGGTGTGTAAGACCAACCCCAAGTTTGAGGTACATCATCATCACCTTCTGCACTGTCTGGAGAAAACCACGGTAAGAACATAAAACACACACACTGTAATTTCCAAAATATAGTCAGTCTTCCACAAAACAACATCACAGGTGTCATAAGTAGCAGCCACAGTTTTCAGTCGTCCATCTCAATTTTGATCTCTCACTGTATCTGCCTCAGAACCATGAGTTTGTGGATGAGAAGACGTACGAGGCAAGCTGCAGGGAGGTAACTCTGATGAAGCAGGTGTCTCGCTCTTCCTCCATGTCGTCCTCTTCCTCACCTCATGGCTTCACCTCCTGCTGCACCCGCAGGAAGAGGAAGACCTTCAACATCCCCAACTCCAACATGTCTGTGGGTCTGCAGGGCAGCGTCCAGGAGCTGAGCACCATCCAGATCAGAGAGAGACCGCTCACCAACAGGTAGGAAACACAAACTCTTTTTATACTGTAAACGTGTCAACAAGGGGAGACATTATGAATTAACGTTCATAATGTTCATAATGTAATGGTTTCTGCGGGTTATTGAGGAGGTTGCAGAAGTCATTAAGGGGGTATTAGAGGCCATTGAAGTGGTTCTGATGGTACTTAAATAGAGCGTTCTTTGAGGAGATGCCAGTGGTCCTTGTAGAGGTTTAGAACTCATTGTGAAGGTTGTAAAGGTCATTGTGAAGGTTGTAGAAGTCTTGAAGAAGGTCTAGGGATGATGAGGTTTAGAGGGAACTTGAGGAGTTTTCAAACATCATTGAGGAGGTTGCAGAAGTCCTTAGCAAGATATTAGAGGTTGCTGAGGAAGTTCTAGTAATTCTTGAGTAAGTATCAGGGATGCTTAAAGAGGTTCCAGGGGTTCCTTTAAGAGGCTTAGAGCCCATTGTCAAGGCTGTAGAGCTCTTGAAAAGGTTTCAAAGATTGTTGAGTAGAATTAATTTAGGAGGTATTAGAAGTTGTTGAGGAGGTATTAATGATCCTTTAAGAAGTTCCCAGGGATCCATTATAAATGTTAGGGTGGTTCTAATGATCCTTGAGGAGGTCCCAGGGATCCTTAAAGAGAGCCCATTGTCAAGACTGTAGAAGTCTTGAAGAGGTTTTAGAGGTCCTTAGGAGGTTGTAGATAACCTTGAGGAGGTTCCAAAGGTCTATGAGGAGATCCCTGTGAACAACAACTGTAGATGTCTTGATGTCTCAAAGAGGTTCCATGGGCCATTGAGAAGGTTGCTTGATTCTTAAGTAGGTCCCAGGGATCATTAAAGAGGTTCCAGGGGTCTTTGAGTAATTAGGTGATAGGTCACTATGAAACATTAGTACTGTTGCTATGGTTACCTGAAGTTTAATTTACCCTGAGCTCTCATTTAGAATTATGGTTAAACTGTTGACATGATCTATGATTTAGGTGAACACAAATTATTTTAACACCTGACACCAGACAGCCAATCAGATAGTATAACATTTTGGTATAATGGAAAATATGATGGCTTTATATTTTCTTCCAAAACCTTTGTTGCTAATGCTCAGTAGCTGCATCTGAATGTAATTTGTAACAGACGAGGTTTTAGAGAAGAAATGAGGAGACGTTCTGCTTTAATCTGACACAACATACAAATAAATGAAGTTATAAACAGTAACAGTATGAGCCACACACTCACAGACACACTGTACATAAACACATGGCCCCAGAGATCATGTGACAGTGTATTCCCATGTAGAGTCAGTGAGCAGGAATCCAGAATATGTCCAGCTGTGGGAGGCTGTGAGAGCTCTGGGAACTTTCTCCTAAACAAGGACAGCTGGGAACCCAACTCGTCTCTATTACAGCCTCCTCCTGTTTCTGTCTGACTCACAGTATCAGTAACCATCACTGCTGAAGCGCTGCTCCTGTTTCCTCTTCATCATCATTTCTTACAAGATAACACATTTTTAACAAATATTGTTTGATTCGTTCTGTGTAAATATAATTCCAAATGAAAATGAGATGTTGTCCATGTAGCTGCTAACTAGTGAGCTTGTCTGGTGACATGCTGGTTAAAACATGGACATGTTTCCATCTTCTTTAAAGCAGTCTTCCACGCCACATCCTCTGCTCTGTCGTTAGGAATCCCGTGCATTTATATTCACCATACTACTGTACTGGCACCTGTCTGCCAAATGATTGCAACTTGTGCAACTTGTACCTGTAAATGTGGCTGCAATTGCAATCCAGAATTTTGGCAAATTATGTAGAATAAAGCTGGATTGGTAAGCATTAGATGAAATTTGTAGGAGTGGCGAAGGTGTTTGAGAAAGTATTGAAACACATTCAATTCAATTCAATTCAGTTTTATTTATATAGCGCCATATCATAACAAAGTTATCTCAGGGCACTTTTTCATATAGAGCAGGTCTAGACCGACTATATTTACAGAGACCCAACAGTTCCCACCATGAGCAGCACTAGGCGACAGTAGCAAGGAAAAACTCCCTTTTAACAGGTAGAAACCTTGAGCAGAACCAGAACCAGGCTCTGGGTGGGCGGTCATCTGCCTCGACCAGTTGGGTTGAAGGGGGAGCGGGAGAGAGAGAGCAGGAGGAAAGAGAACATACAGCAGCACAATACAGTTCCACATAGAGATGTAAAGTACTAGTTGTGGTAATGGTATTGCTGTTAATATTAATAGAAATAATACTAAGAGCAATATTATAATAGTAATACTAATAATAAAAGCAATAACAGTAATAGCAGCAGTGGGTGTAGAGCAGGAACACGGGGGCAGCAGGTGCAACCATAGATCCAGACTCTACAGCTCCAGAGGCAGAAACACCTGCAGAAAGCAACAGAAGGAGAAAGAGAGGAGAGAAAGAGAAAGCACACAACTACGGGAAGAAGTTGAGTTAGTAACAAGCGTTGATGGGATATGAGGGTGCATGGTAGGATGGAGAGGAAGAGGGAGGAGGAGAGAGAGGGAGCCCAGTGATCATACAAAGTCTCCCGGCAGTTCAGGGGCCTATAGCAGCATAACTAAGGGGTGGCTCAGGGCTCACCTGAGTCAGCCCTACTATAAGCTTTATCAAAGAGGAAAGTCTTAAGCCTACTCTTAAATGTGAGGAGGTTGTCCGCCTCCCGTACACAAACTGGGAGCTGGTTCCACAGGAGAGGAGCTTGATAGCACACATGATGGACCAATTCATGTCTCACAGTTAAGGAGCAAAAATGTCAAATAATCGTAGATGCCCCCTTGTTGGCGCTAAGCACACCAGACACTCTTCAGTTGTTCTTTAGTCTATGGCCTTTTGACCAAGTGTTCACTGGATTACAGAGAAACAGGCCAACAGAATGTATTTTTTATTAAAAGGTTCGTCTTAACTCATGGACAGTTATGTACAAAACTGTTCTCCTGGCCTGGTTTAGTTCAAGTCCATCAGTTTGGGGTGGTTCAGACCCACCTGAAGACCTCTACTTCACACCTGTTAGTCAAACAAATACTTCTCCATTCATGAGCTTTTAAGTTCTTTAATTTTGTAACTTTAGTCATCTCACGTCTCTTAATATCCATGTCTCCTCTCTCTCTCTGTAGTCGTTCCAGTCGTTCCAGTCTGAACGCCAAATTTGAGGAGACGGTTCCTCTGAACTGTGACCAGCCGTACATCACCGCCGCCGTCATCAGCATGCCCACACCGCCTGGCACCACGCCTGAAGGCAACGACTCAGCCAGCTCCACCAACTACTCCCAGGCCAATATTGTGCGGGTGTCCGCACTCTAGATAATACTATCCCCCTCCAACACAGAAACACAACCCACCCAGCAGGAGGACGACGGGGGGTCAGGGATCAGGGGTCAGGTGTCGATGGCCCCGCACCACAACAGACTCAGAGGGCGGGGTTTGGGATCATGAGTCCACGATAGAAGTGACGGGTTAGCAAACCTCTCACGGAGGAAAACGTCATTCTGTACGCACTAAAACTCAGCTAACGCCGCGTTGGATTGCAATTTTTTTTTTTGTCTTCTAGGAAGGATTTCTATTCCAGCAGTCAAACATCAGAAAGAGAAAATGATAGCACTTTGGCTGATGACTGATCTCTATCTGGGAGAAATTGAAATCATCACCATTGCTATTATTCCAGTCCTGTATTTCTTTAAATTTGATGTCTTAAAACACAAAGAAAGCTGATGCTAACGTAGATTTCTTAATTTTGAATGCAGTTAAAAGGAAATGTCTGACATTTTGGGAACGACACTGTTCTGGTAACATCTTACCAGAGTTAGAAGAGAAAATCAAACAGTTTCAGATGTGTTTAGTCTAGAGTAGCACAAAGACTGGAAGCAGGGGGAAACTGCTGGCCTATCTCAATCAAAAGGGAAAAAAATCACCTTCCAACAAGTCTGCCTGATTTACAAGTTGTAACTTGTTAGCTAAGAAGCTAGGCACCAATCAAGAGTCAGCTGGGTTGACTGGAGCTAGAGGTTCAGACCTCAGAGTTAACTCTGAACTAACTGGACCTTAAAGCTAACTTGATTCATTAAAGAAAATGAAATAGTACTGTAATGACAAATGACCTCTGCTAAGCCATAAAGAAAAAGTACAATTGTGTCATTACATAAAGGAACTTTGAAAGGTTGGAAAGTCCTCTGTGACCTCTGATTTGTTATTTGTTGAAGGAGTCAGGCTAACAGTCTTCCAGAGCTAACTGCTCCTAAAACCTCAATCTCTCATTTTCTATTTCTACTTGTGTGAAATAAACGAGTTAAAACATATAAAGTAAGATAGTTTTGAAGTTGTTGGTAGGTATTTTTTTTCTCTTAACATTAGCTTTCACTTAGCTAGGCTAGCAGTTTACCCATCTTCTTATCTGTCTCTGGGATTCAGAATTGTCGTACTTTGTGTCGCGGTCCTGGACAGCTTTTCATTGAAATTTAACTTGATCAGGTGTTCAAAGATTTATTATTGGAAGGTTGTTGAAAATAGGAACTCACCATGTGGTTGGCAATCTTCCTAATTACTCAATCAAATTTTAAGGTGGAAACAAAACAAAAAAACAATAAACCGGGTGTCAAATAGTCTGGAAGCAATATTGCAGCACTGCTAGTGAATCAAACTGCAGTCTCATTTATACATAAATGAAATGTTTTTGTTACATCATACCTGACTGACAGTGTATTTTCTCCTAAAAGTCACTAAGAAAAACTATTCGGTGAGTTCGTAACATTCATCCCATAATGAATTCTCCGGACCCCTGCGGAACTGAAATGTCAGAGTTAGGTGAGATGGCTATCCAAGACCTACACGTCTGTGACCACAGCACACCATACATTACTCAGTCACATAGTGTTCACTATGCAAACCTTAAGGGGAAAATCAATTATTTTCTTATCTTTAATCCAGCAGCAGGTTGCATTTCAGATGTATTTGATCTACAGTCTTAAAGAGTCTTAAAATATTTACCTGGACTGAAACAGCTACAGCTACTACTGAAAACACAGAGGTCATGTGCTCAGTATTTTATTATACATGTAAAGGTAACTTTAATTTATTTCATATTTTAATTCATTTAAAATTGGACTATTTGACTATTTTTAAGCCAACAAAAGCCAAAGAAAAGGAGATTTGTGTTCCTGGTAGTGTGGTGAAAGCTTTTAAAGAAAATATAATTGAACAGAAAACTTAATGAATAAAATATGCAATTTAAAAAATGTTTTAGAGGGGGTATGTTGGGGGGACATGGACTATTTTGTATGTTTTATTTTTTTTTTTTTATTTGACTTTATTTGATTTTGTTGTATTATTATCATTTTCTTTAAAGTTAAATGTATTATTCATATTTATTACTTATTATCATTTAACTATTTAATATTGTTAATTATTAATGTACTTATTTTTATTTATAATTTGTTATTGATGTATCATATTTGTTGTATTCATATATTTACTTACTCGTTTGTATTTGACCTTAGTAACTGAATCCTGGCTCCAGCGTGTGATAAATCACAGAGGAACATACAGCGTGTTGAGGTCACAGATTGAGCTGTTCTGGATCAGAACAAATGTTCTTCCCAAAATGAGGAGCTTTTCCTTTAATTCGTTAGTGGAGGAGGTTTTGTATTTGCAGCTCTGAAGAAGGAGAAGACGAGGAAACTTTCAGCACGTTCAGTATCTGTGTGTGTGTTTGAGTGCATGGATCAGTGTGTTTTGTGTGTGTCGAGATGTCCCTCTGCATGCAGGTCTGACTGAATGTGTGCGTGTTTTCATCCCTATGAGCAGTCCGGGGTCTGGTCCTGACTCTGTATATACTAGTTTTTTACCGGACCTTTCTGTCAGAGCTGACTACCTTCCTTTCTGCTGTACAGAAACATGAACACATCTGAACCGCCATCATGAGAAAACATTGATGTCAATTTGTGATAAGAAAACTGTTTTTGTCTTTGCACCAGAGCATTTCTCTTTGTTGTCTTGCTTGCAGATTTATTTAATGCACCTGTTGCCTAATGTTGTTTTTCTTAAGGTACTTTAACCAGGGTGAAAGCAGATATTACTTTATTATGATGATGTTTAGGGGAGATTTACATGACTGATACTGTACTGTATTTAAATATTATAACTACTATTATTGCAACAATAACCCCCTTAAAACATAAAATGTACTGAAGTCAACCTCCCTCCCAGTTCTCCCCATTAAACACAGCAGGATGGCAGCAGCCATGAACAGTTGGCTGTTTAAGAGAGAAATGACACTGAAGGGTTTTAATATTTTAAAAGTTGGCAAGGACTGCTGTTCAGGAAGACCAACAGAGTCAGTTGGTCAGTGAATTATATTATAGTGTTAGCTGCCTGTGCATATTATTTTCGATCCCCGTACATTGTAGCTGAATAGCAGTCAAGTACTGATCGTACTGAGTGACAGATGGTAAATATAGTCTGAATTCCCCAGTTATACTTTTAAGCACATTAAATCAGTGCTTTTTTTCACTTTAGGATCTTTGTACATTCAGAGCTGAGCGGCAGCTTGTCCTGTCAGTCTGTGAATTATAACGCTAGCTAACGCAGCATTAGCTCAGCAGCTGAAGGAGAGACTGAGAGCTTCAACAGGATCAATTTTGATCTGATATCTGATATGTTCAGCTTTAATTGTCGGACGTGACTTACCAGCAGTTTGCCATTATGAACATAAGTAAACAACTACACAGCAGTCATCACTAAATATAATTCCACTTTTAAATGTAATGATTAGAATAATAAAAAAACAATTTCAAGTATCACAGCAGTGTAGCTGCTGTCACTAAATGTGAGCTACACTAAATTTAACTGTCAGTCAGTAAGCTGATATTTCTCCTATAACGAAGCTGAAAACTGCGCACAAGGTCTTCGACCCATGTCGTGTTCACGAGATAATAATTTGTGTGCTTAAGTTATTAAAATACTCTATCCGGACTTCAGGGCGCTATATAACCCTAACCCCTGATTTGCAGGTCAAAAGCCATCTGTGTATCCAGATTAAATCTAAAATTTGGTTAAAAAGTTAAAGTTTTCTAAATGTCTAGGTTACATTAAACATAACATTGTTCACTGACTATATTTCAATGTCATTGTTTCACACTGAAATATAATTACTGAAAGAAAATATTCAGTAGTTTGGATTCAGTGGAGAGTTTTGTTGTCTCCTGACAAATGAGGAAACACTAATACTTGTCATCATTTTTGGTATGAAAATGGTCAAATTTAAAGATGTTGTATCTCCTTTCTCAGAAGCATCAGTGTGTACTGGTCAAACACCCGTCTCAGTGCACCGTGGTGGTGACCAGAGACGAACTTGTGTGAATACATTTTGATACGAAGGCGAATTTCCTTTTCTTAAAAAACATACTGTGACTTCCGTCTGTCCACACCTGTACATTAATTTTCTGATTATATGGATTTGTTAACAAGGACTTTCTCCAGATTCACCTGGTGGACGTTTCCACCCCACAGCTGGATTTAAAGTTTGTTGGGAGGAAAGAGCACAGCGGACACGTTCGAGTGATCTGTATCTGGATTTTGGCTCTTTTTGCCATTGGAGCGCTGAAGTGTCGAACATTCATGGACGAATTAAACCGATTCAGCACTGATGCAAATATGTTCGAAGAGGTTTTAATGACTGACATCTCTTCGCCTGGATTTTAAGATTGAACTTGATTAAAAGCAGATTGATTTCTTTGTTGTTATTTTTTAAGACGACAAAAGTTGCCCGACATTTCAGAGTGAAGATGCAAAAGGCCAACCCTGCTACCAGCCCTTAAATTATCCCCCCATCATCCATCACTGCTTGACTATAATGTGACATATGCAACCAACTTCTTTTGGTTTATTCTCCTGTTTTGTTTTTGTAAAGATACCTTATGCTTTGAATTTAGGGATGAGGGGAAACAATATTAGAATTTTTGGGAATCATATTGTTAATTTTTGGTTGTAAAAGAAAGAAATAAGGATTATTATTATTATTACTGTTGCTAGTGCAGATGTGCTGTAATTGTTCTCTATAGTGTAGTAAATCATCTTATTTTTTCAATAATTTCCGTAAGAAGTTGTAGTGTCTTATGTTCAGTTAACATTCCCCGTGATATTTTTCTAAAGCGTCCCTATACAACGTGCATGCGTTTGGACCCGTCGTCGTGTCGGAGGGCGAAAGTGATAAAAGGATTTACTTGTAAAATAATTCTGAGGACCATTATGATAAGTATTACTTTTGATTTGTTATAGCTTGTGTTATATTGATAAAATATGACTTATTGAGGATAATATTAAAAAAAAGAGAAGCTTCCATGGTTTTAGTCCGGTGCAGTGTCTGAGTAACTAGAATAAAACATTGTCCTATTAAACACTCAAACACGTCTGGGGGTCTCTTTTCATTCATTCAGAGATTTAAGCTTCATGGTTCTTTTTCTTATTTCATGTAAATGCTGTACTTGGTTTTTTGGTAGTTTGTTTTCTACCCGGTTATCAGTCGGAACAAAAGATGCTAACTGGTCAGCTAACAGTTTGGCCCGGAGCTGCAAATTTCTAAAATACAAATCATTCAACATTTGGGGAAATACTCTTATTTATGAAAAGATTGATTAGGATAACATTACGATAACATATGATAAGAACTGATACGATGTGACGGTATGACGAGATCCAGTATTTTAGATCCGATACAATATGACATGGTATCATAAGATACAGTACAATATGATAAGATATGGTATTCTGCGTTATGATAAGATCAGATATGATATGATGTGATGTATTACGATAAGATACTATGCTATACGTTATGATAAGATGTGATAAGAATAGACGAGCGTGTGAAGTGCGGTGTTCATGCGTGCAGTGGACATCAACACCCTGTAATGGCGGTGAGCGTCTCCAGCAGCAGCAGCGGCGTGTCCAGCAGACGCTGAGAGTCACACTATTAATACACTGTACAGTGGTGGAGAAGGGAGAATTTCATACATGCTGGACGTTAAGAGGTTTTCACACTGAACAGCTGACACCCTCCGACTGTGTGTGTGTGTGTGTGTGTGTGTGTGTTATGTTCTCCACTTTCTCCAACAGCTGCAGTACAACTTGGGGAATGTGTTGTAGGTGAGATGTTTGGTGTTCAGACTGTGGATTCAGTGTTTTCATTTCTGTTCTGTTCTGTTGCATACAGTTACATCAGTGTTCACATGTAATATACGTTTTTATAGATTAGACCAGTGGTTTCCAACCTTTTTGGCTGATGAATCCTTAAAATGAAGTAATGGAGAACAGTTTGTAATTTGTAAAGCAGCGTTCCTGCTGACTCAGGTGATACACTTCAATACAGCTGCTCATTTTCACTAGATTATTGTTATTTAGAGAAATCAACCACATATTTCAAATCTAAACTTTTCTAAATTTCTTATCTGAAAAATTCTCAAAACTTTATTTCACACAAGTAACGCAGATTGCGAGCGGTGGCAGCATCATGATGCAGATTTAGGGAAACAGGCTCCTGGCTAAGATCCTTCACCATCGGCACTGGTTGGTGTGAAATGGAGCAAGAACACTTGCGATCATTTGGAGCAATCTTGTCTAGATGTGGACTTTGGATTATGACAGTTGTTGGAAAGTCTTAAAGCTAAAGTTGTTTTATTTGTCACCAAATGGGGGTTGATATAAAAAGCCTTATCTGTGATTTTCCTGAAATAAACAGCCTCAGTCACCCACATCATTATGTTTGGGCGGTGACCCCGCCCGGCTCGTCTGCAAACAGTGTGGTGACTGAATCAAACGTCCACAGTTTGTTCTGAAGACAGATCAGTGTGATTCTGCTTTAATGCTGAGTTTTTCCAGTGAGAAAATGATCAAACGCTCCAATAACTGTGAGACAGATATTAAATATTCAACAACATGCACATTTTCTCAAATACAATCTAACTCTGATAAACGTGTGCTTATCTTCCAGTGACGCGCCTCAACAACTGACAGCAACTACTCCGTGTTCTTTAAAGTTTTTCTACAGTCGATGTCGAGATGCTTTCGTGTGTTTTAGTGGTGAGAAACCCGAAGAGAAGGAAGTTCCTCTTTCCTCAAACAGTGGTTGTTTCCATTAGTGCTTCAGTTCATGTTCTCATCCAGTGAAACACCACAACGTACAAAGAAAAGTACCAGAATACATCATGTTTCTGCAGAATCAGGTTCAGTTTAGAGTTCAGGATGTTTTCTGTTCACAGTTTTTCCTCTCAGAACCTCTTCGTCATCACACAGTTCCCGATGAGTCTTCTTCAGATCTGCAGCGATCTCAGCACTCCTTCATACAACTCTGGTCACATTTTGGTTCTTTTGTCCATCATTTCTATCAGTAAGAACAACATTTTACTAAGTTCATATCTGTGATCACAGTGACATCACTGAAGCTAACAGTCACTAATGGATGAAATAAAGCTAAGATTTAACTTCAGGTCTCAAATTTGGCCACACCAGTTGGGTTCAGTCGGGTTAGTTCCCAAACACGTCGTCCCAGGTCGGGTCCCAGGTCAGGTTCCAGGTCAGGTCCCAGGTCAGGTCCCAGGTCGGGTCTTTGTTACTATGAACTGAGCGGATTCATGAAGATCTCCACCTCAGACTCCTGTTTAGTGTCATCACGTCAGATCTCAGATATGAACTTGTAGAGTAAAATGTTGTTATTACTGACAGAAACGATCAATAAAACCACTAAAACAAGACTTGAGTTTTCTTGTGATTTCCCTCGGTGGTGTCCAGGCTGCAGTTTGAATCCGTCTGCTACGACAGACGCTCCATCTCGAACTGGAGTCCACTGGGTTTGGCGGCAGCGGTCATAATATTACAGCTTTTATTAGTGCGGTGGCAACCGGACTTTGAGGCTTCAGCTGAGGGTCTGGGTGTCACCGTGAGGGGGGTGGAGTCATCTGGCGGCGGCGTTGTGGAATCCAGTTCTGGAGACTTTCGTCCGTAATAAAGAGCCCAGAGCAGTGTGAGGGTGAGCGCCATGGCCAGGATCTGAGCCACGCCGATGGACACGCCCAGGAAACGCAGCACCTGCAGCTGCTTCGTCCCTCGAATAAAACTGTAGATCTTTGGACCGCAGCCCTGAAACACAACATTTAGAAGAAGAAGGAAGAATCAAACAGCTGTCAGCTGTTTTAAATTACTTTTCTTAGAAATCAAAGATGTGAGATTTTCTAAAAGCACTTATACATGAAGCTTCTCCGCACAAAACACTGCAGAGAAGCTTCAGATAGATAGATAGATAGATAGATAGATAGATAGATAGATAGATAGATAGATAGATAGATAGATAGATAGATAGATAGATAGATAGATAGATAGATAGATAGGTACTTTATTGATCCCCCAGGGGGAAATTTCTTTGTTACAGCAGCCAATAAAAATACAATATAAATAAAACTATACACGCAGTAACATACATTGTGCAACATCTGAGTGGAGACAGTGCTGTAATGGACAGACAGTGCAAGTACTGTGACAGACAGTGCAACACAGAGGTAGACAGTGCAAACAGTTTAGTGCAAAGTGCAGAGAACCATATAGAACAGTACACAAAAACAAAGACACAATGTAACACAAGATACAGTAAACAAGTTAAACAGGTTAAGTTGAGGTAGACACCAGCAATCAAGTTAGGGAAAGTGAGTGGATTTGGCCTGTGTGTCACAGCGAGTCACTTAACAGTCTAACAGCTGCAGGCAGGAAGGACCTCCTGTATCGCTCATTGTGGCACCGCAGGTTGATCAGCCTGGAGCTGAAGGTGCTCTGCAAATCCACCACCATGGTGTGGAGTGGGTGGGAGACATTGTCCATTATTGCAACGAGTTTGGACAGTGTCATGTCGGTATTTTTTAAATCTGAGTTGGAAAAAGCTTTTAAAATGATCAAAAGTTAATTTAGTTCACACACCACTAATAAATTAAAGTCACGTCTACTTTGCCATTCTTTTTTCACTATTAAGGTTTTAACACTTCCTGCACAGATGTTTCACATTAAAAGCACACATACTGTAGTATCTTCTTCTTTTGGAACCAAATTTAAGGGACCCTTATCAAAAATGTTTGCTTCATTTTATGAGTCCTTAATTTACCATCATTTTTCTAGAGAGAATCAATTAGGTAGAAATGATCGATTAAGTAGAAACAGTGTTTTATTGGTTCATTACCAATCAGTGAATTAGTGGTGTAACGAGTCTTTCAGTCTGAAGTGTTTGGTGATGCTCTGCTGAAGCTCTGGACTCGAGCAGATTCAACTTATAACATCTGCGACGCTGATGTTTCTTGTCCAATGAGAGGAGGCGGTGTCTCACCTCTTGGTGGAGGTCACTGAGGTCGTGGTAGTGGGCGTGGCGAGCGCATCCTGGATACTGATTGGAGCAGCAGGAGTCAGGTGGCCACTCCATCTCCGTCATCTCCAGCCAATCAGTGAAGTAGATCACCCCGCAGCACTTAAACTGTCCACAGGTAAACACACACACCTGTCAGAAAACAGATCACATGACCACAGCGTGTGTGTGTGTATGTGTGTGTGTGAGTGTGACCTCTGTCTGGAAGCTGTTCCAGGTGTGTGTGAGCCACTGGTAACGCTGCAGGCCGTAGTTCGGCATCCGAGACTTCAGACTGATCATATCAGAGCGCTGCACTGAGGGCTGCACACACACACACACACACACACACACACACACAGACACACAAACACACACACAGACACACAAACACACACAGTCAGGTCAACAGATGACCTCTGTGTCACCCCCCCCCCACCCCGTAACCTGTGATAATCAGCAGCCAGGTGTGTCAGCTCTCTGCTGATAAGAAACCAATCACACTGACTACAATACCCACAACCCCCTGCAGGCAGGCAGGTGAGGCCGGCAGTGATGGAGCACAGGTGAGATAGTGATGTCAGCCTGCAGGTAAAAACACACACAGCTGCTGTGACCTGACAAACTGCAGCTGTTTGTCTTTAAAATGAAGACATCATCTGTTCAGCCTCAGTAACCTCCTCCTCTTCCTCCTCCTCCTCTTCTTCCTCCTCTTCTTCCCCTTCCTCTGCTTCTGGTTTTAACTTCCTGTCTGTGTTGACCTGATTTATTTAGCTTCATGTTGTGGTTCATGTGTAGGTGTGTGTAGTTGTGTGGTTGTGTGTAGTTGTGTGGTTGTGTGTAGGTGTGTAGTTGTGTGTAGTTGTGTAGTCGTGTAGTTGTGTGTAGTTGTGTAGTTGTGTGTGTAGGTGTGTAGTTGTGTAGTTGTGTAGTTGTGGGTGTAGGTGTGTAGTTGTGTGTGTGGTGTGTAGTTGTGTGTGTAGCTGTGTAGTTGTGTGTGTGGTGTGTGTAGCTGTGTAGGTGTGTAGTTGTGTGTGTAGTTGTGTGTAGTTGTGTAGTTGTGTGTGTAGCTGTGTAGTTGTGTGTGTAGTTGTAGAGTTGTGTGTAGCTGTGGACGGTGAAACAGGATCTGATCTGAGAGCAGCAGCGAGCCGCTCGTGTCTAACATTTCTGGTTATTCTTAGACGTGAGACGAGTTTAATTGCTATCGGCAGCTGCTCACTACCTGCTGTCTGATTGGTCGGTTTGAGACGTCCAGTAGTGGAGCAAATATTCACAAAATATTCTTTAACAAGTTTAGGTGTAAACACCAAATCATCTGGTGGACCTTTAAAGCGTGTTTTCTCACCTCATCGTAGCTCCAAACGGCGCTCGCCAGCTCCACACAGAAGATCACCAGCAGGCTGCAGAAATACTGAAACACAAAGAGAAACATTCACACTTCTTCTGTGACTTATAACACAGGAATACAACAGGGTCAAAGGTCAGAGGTCAGACACTGACCCTGAGTGTAAACAGGATGAAGTTCGTGTCTTTATAACTTTTTACTTGTGTAAATGTTCGTCGCTATAAAACTGAGTCAGAAACAAAACCAGCTGCTCTCTGTGTCCCAGAGTCTCGTCTTTCAGAGACACACTGAAGGGACAATCTTACCTCCTCAGAGGGACAAGAGGGACACCTGACACCTGGCCCTGCCCACTCAGGTGACAGCCGACAGGTGATCTGGATCACAGACCGGACCCGTTATAACACCAGACAGAGACAGACTGACCTGTGTTCAGATCTGACAAACATTTGATTCACTGCAGCGAGACTCTGATGTCAGGTTTAAACGTTAGAAACCAACCAGACGACGTTTACCTGCTGCAGTTACCATGGTTACAGTAAAATCTGTTTACCTGCTGCAGTTACCATGGTTACAGTAAAATCTGTGTTTTTTCTCATGTATGTGCATATGTAGCCGCAGCTACAGTGCCAGTTTTTATTTTTCCATAAATGTCGGCTTGATAATTGATAATAATCAGAGAAGGAGCTGATGATCTTTGAGTTGATGGTGAAGAAACGTACCCAGGACAGCAGCAGCAGGTTACACCTGAGCGTGCCGCAGTACCCCACCATGGCCACGATGACGAGGAAGCAGCACACAGTGATGATGACGGGGTGAACAGCTGGAGAATAAGTGAGGACGGCCGCTTCCTCCAACCTGAACACACAAACAGTCCAGACTTTACATTTAACTATCTCTGCAGCAGCAGCGTTAACCCAGCAGCTCAACCGAGTCCTATTCCAAGTCCAAGTCCAAGTCCGAGTCTGAGTCTGAGCCCTAGTTCTTGCTGGGTTTACACAGAGACCAGTTCACTCAGAATACATGTACAGTTACTGGACACTGTTCATTACAAACACATGTAATGTGTGATTATGTAGTCTGTTCCAAAATGTCCGTCTCAATGTAAAATGTCCTCTAGAAAACTACTAAAGGACAAAAGGACAATATTCTCACAGTCTGCAGTCTCTCATCAAACTTTCCTTTTTGAAGCTTCTTTTGTTTTCTTCGTGCAGTAATGAGATATGTTTTATCATTTTGGATTCTGATAAGATGAATTTAAACACAGCAAGGTTCAGAAGACAGATATCAGTTATAACATAATGAAACATGAAGCGGCTGTTAGACTCTGTACGAGGCCTCGAGGTGTTGGACAGAGATCAGGGAGGCAGCGTGATGCAGACGACCTGGTTCATGTGAAGCACATTGAGACCTTGAGGCTCCACATCCATCAGGACCCACCAGGATCAGGTCTGACTCACCTGGTGTGGGCTGTCAGGGTCAGGACGGTGTTCAGGGGGTCTCTGATCCACGCTGCCACTCCCAGCACACATGCTGACATCAGCTGGACACACGCACATAAACACACACACACAGATCAGTTTCTGCTGCCTACAAATAACACCTCAGAATGTGAAACACGTCCTCAGACAGACGGTGGCCTACTTTCACTGCAAACATGTTACATGGGGGGGTAATCTCAACATGACAAACTGTTTTATCGTCATCACATCTGGATTTTTACATTTTCTCAAGATAATAAATTCACGGTGGAAAGTAACTGAGTACATTTACTGAACTTCTGTATTTATACTTCTATATACTACAAATATTAGAATAATGATTTATGTGTTTATTGATACATTAATCAGACAGCTGTAGTTACATCACATGCAGTCATGTCTGTGTTCACCTCCAGCTGATGACAGCTGCTTCACATGATCAATCACAACATGACATACCTGTGATATTACATTCTTCCACATGTGAAAAGTATTATATGTGAAACTGTTGTTTTCATGTTGTGAAACATCCAAACACCACATGTGTCTGTATGTTCAATTATTAGTGCCAAAATATAACTGATATAAATTCAATATGTGAATTATCACATGTGAAACAGCATTTCACATTATATTAAAAGTCAAAACATTTCACATGTGAAATCTCTTCAGTTCACATTTTCAACATATACACTATGTTGTATTAAACCACATGTGCATGAAAGTGAAATGTGCAATTTCAGTTTGAGTTCTTTCACATGTGTACTGGTGTTTCACATGTTATTAATGCGCATGTGATGTTTGTACTCATCATATTCATTCCCTGTCATGATCGATTGGTGATCAGTAAGCTATCAGAATGAGCTCTAACCCCTGACAGAGCTGGTAACGTCCTCTCACCCAGAACAGCAGGTTGAGCGCGTACAGCAGACACCGCAGACACCTCACGGCGTCCTCCCGAGCCATCCCGACCGGAGCTGCGGGGTCCTGCTCATCTGAGCCCGGGGCACCATGGCAACATGCTCACTGCAAACACACAACGCGGAGCCCGGAGACACGTCTGCGGAGAGGAGCCTCTTCTCAGAAACTGCGTCTGCTCCGTAAAACCCGCATTCCGCTGCGTGCGTCTCTCCCTCGGCTCTGTCCGGCGTCTTGTTTTAGCAGCTCGGGTTTGTCCGTGAAAAGCTCCAGGAAACTTTCACAACAGGTGGTTTCTTACTTCCCCTCAGCCCCGCCGGGATGATGGAGTGTGCGGAGCTGCGCGCAGCGGCGGCGCTGACATTTCCAAATCAATCATCACTCACTTAGCGGGGCGCCGCCATGAACACGCACCGCGCGCAGCCTATCGGTTTAAAAACTCATTTCTACACGGATTTACGCGTTTGCTTTCGGCTACTGTTGTAATGTGATCCAAAAACTCCAAACCGAAACTACAAATCTGAAGAACACAATAAAACAAAAACCCTTCCCAAAGATCCACCAGTCTGCGTTAAACCCGCTCCAGCACGCTCCACAATCTGACTTCGACGCGTAAACTTTCTTCTGCAGCGCTAAAACTCCAAACTGTCGAGCTGAAGTCCGGAGCAGTCTGGAGGGGGGCGGTGCGCTGTCCCGTCCCGTCCCGTCCTGTCGCTTCTTCTTCTTCCTCACTAATTAAATGCGTGCAGCAGCAGCAGCCCCCCCCCCCCGGCAGGCAGTGAGTCCTGGGGGAGGACAGAGGAATGTGTCCGCCTCCAGCCGCAGAGCCGCGGGGTCAGCGGGCCAACAGGCCGAGAGTGTTGTTGTGTTGAAGAGGACGAGGAGACACACGAAG
This sequence comes from Macquaria ambigua, assembly GCA_008360985.2. Taxonomy (NCBI): domain Eukaryota; kingdom Metazoa; phylum Chordata; class Actinopteri; order Centrarchiformes; family Percichthyidae; genus Macquaria; species Macquaria ambigua. The sequence goes on along the minus strand of VMKM01002800.1, from coordinate 21,347 downwards.
GCCTCTGCCGGCAGCCAGCAGCGTCAGCACGCACAGTTTAACTTCATAACATACAGGTAGAAGGAGATGATATGGCCAAAAGTCTGTGGACACAAACAGATTTAGTCTTTGAGGAATCTGACAATGTTTCCAAAATAGCTGCCAGTGTCATTAAAGGAGCCGCAGCGTTTTAATCAGCTGGTTTCAGATGATGTGACTCCAATATCAAATATAGGATTTTTAAAAAGAACCTTTATATAACATATTGTTCTTACAATGATGCAAAAGTGCTTTTTATTTTCAGGATGTCAGAACATACAGTTCACCCGGGAACAATAGAAACACATTCTTATTGTAAATGTGCATAATATACAAACAGGACAAAACCAGCTGGAGCATTCTGATTTCTTCAGCCTGGAACTGAATCAGTTTGTGATAAAGTTTGTTGCATGAGCTGGTAGTGGACTGGAGGAACAGGAGGACGCCCTCTTCAGGATGGGACAGAGAGACTCAGATCCTTCAGAGTGCTGCAGCCTCTTGAAGACCTTCACCCACTCTGCAAGTTCTGGGCTGGAAGAGCAGCTCTGTGCCCACTGCATCTGCTGCTATTAACCATACCACTGTTACTGTACCATGTCACATAGTCTCTAAATGCTCTTGTATAGTTTGTATTCCAAATTTCCCCACTGGGGATCATTAAAGGTTTATCTTATCTCATGTCGATTTTAAGATATGACAGAATAATATCTAAATATTTTTTAAATCTTAAGTTTTTTATCCTTTGTATTTCTTTTTCTAATCATTATTTTTAAGACTATAGTCTTTCAGCACAACCGTAGGAGCAGCCTCGTTGTATTTCACTGCACATATGAGGCCACTTGTGTATGTGACGAATAAACATTTGAATCCTAAATTAGCTTTTTCTTAGCAAATGTAATTTTGTGAATGTGGGATTTACCAAATATCATCAATATATATGTTTGATAATGTTTGATCCTGACGTAATGACATTCACAATAAAATAAATAAATAATTCCAATACAATGATTTGGGCACTGATTTGGGATATTTTTTAAGAGAAACTGTCTAAACACAAATTGAACTAGAACTCCTATAAGGCGTCTGTTCTGAGAACGCAAATCAATGCTCGCGTAGGTTTCAACCAATTAGAACACAGACAGCCGTTTGCGTCACCTTCTCTTCTCGGGGTATTTTTTTCCCAGCGAGACAGAGGCTGGCGGCGCCATATTGAAAGAAGACATTTGTTTCATAAAACGCTAAAAACGTCAAATTTGCCGCGATGTTGTACTTGGAGGATTATCTCGAAAGTGAGTATCGGACTCTAACAAAGCGTCAGGGGGTTTATTGGCGCGTATTGTGCATTAAATGTGTGTTATGTCCCGGCCTGCGTCGTTCCGGCCGTTAGCCTAGCCGTGCTAGCAGGGTAACCGCTTTTCTTCTCCTGGCAGTGATCGAGCAGCTACCCATGGATCTCCGCGACAGGTTTACGGAAATGAGGGAGATGGACCTGCAGGTTCAGAGTACGTACAGCACCGCCGGTTAACGGTAGATCGCACCGGTGTTCACACTCAGGACAAACGTTAACACACGGTTCAACGTTTACCTACACAGTGAACAAGTCTGTAACGTTTCATCAAAACCTTTCAGCAATATTGTTTACCAGTAGACTCTGTAATTAGCATAGAAGTTAGCGCAGTCGGCTAACATCGGCTCCGCAACACCAGACTGAATTGAACTTAGTTTGAACCGGAGCTTTTATTTACTGAACACCTCCTGCTTTGTCCATCAGCGGATCTTTCTTATTGACTGAGTAAATTAAGATTATAAGATGAGTTACTTTCCAGCTGCCACATTATGAAAGTAAAACTATAAACTCCTTAAATGGTGGACTTTAATATTTGTTTCTGCTGTAACGTTAATGTTAATCGATGTTTTAAAATGAGCTCCACATTAAAGTGATAAACACATTAATGCAGCAATAATTAGAATCTAATAATATATTATTCTGGATAATGAGTACTTTACTGTTGGTACTATATACTATATATATTTTGATGCTAAAACTTTTGTACTTTTCCTTTTGTAAAGTTTTGAATGCAGGACTTTTACATGTAACAGAGTATTTCTACACTGTATCTCTGTTCTCTCTTACTTTCTTTCTGGCTAAGCTTCCTGTGCTTGTCCAAAACACAGAAGATATTCAGTTCACTGTGATAGAAAACAGAGGAACATCAGCTGTGATCAGTGACAGATGAGGTCTCTGGATCAATGTGAACTGAATCTGTAAATGATTGATGTGGAGGATCAGAGGTCAGTATTTATTGTCAAAGATGAAATGTGGACCTGTTTCTGACTTTGTGTTTGTCCAGATGCCACCGATCAGCTGGAGCAGAAGGTGATTGAGTTCTTCGTCAACGCAAAGAAGAACAAACCAGAGTGGAGAGAGGAGCAGATGGAGGTCATTAAGAAGGTCAGCAGGCCGGTCTGATCCCTCACGTCACTGCTTGTTGATAGGAGATGAGTGGGGGTCATCGGGGGTCAGTTCAACAGCAACTGTGCCAAATAAATGTGCTGATTCATGACAATAAAACTAATACAACATTACAAATGGATCAATACATAAATAAATACTGAGTATTTTCTCCAGAAGCTCCGGTGGTTGTAACACAACAGAGTTCTGTTCAGAGCTCACCTGTATACTGTCTCCTCCCTCCACAGGTGTAAACTGCAGAGTTGATTCGTACTAACTGTGTTTCAGGATTATTACAAAGCTTTGGAGGACGCAGATGAGAAAGTCCAGCTGGCCAATCAGATCTATGATCTGGTGAGTAAAACTCTTCTGATTAAAGAGGATGGGCTGTGAATGATATTCAGCCAGAGTCGACACAACACACACACATTAAACAGCTTACAGGTGTAGAACCAGTTTCATACAGAGAACCTGTTCCATGTAGAACCAGTTTCATACGGAGAACCTGTTCCATGTAGAACCAGTTTCATACGGAGAACCTGTTCCATGTAGAACCAGTTTCATACGGAGAACCTGTTCCATGTAGAACCAGTTTAATCCAGAGAACCTGTTCCATGTAGAACCAATTTCATGCAGAGAACCTGTTCCACGTTATTCATTAATCAGGTTTTTAACAACAGAAAATATTAAAATAATGTTTTAATAAAATGTTCAGATTGTGTTTACAGTTCTGGTTTTACAGACAGAGAGAGATCCTGATCAGTGATCAGAGGATGTGTGTTGCTGTATTGATGACTTCAGATCTCTCAGAGAGGATCCAGTCCTGTTGGGTCTCACTGTCTTCACATGTTGTGTGTGTGTGTCTTTGTGTTTTAGTTGAAGTAATGATTACACATCATGTGACCCCCGGCAGATAATGATCTAAATCAAGTTGATCTCCAGATATTTACTGATCAACCTGAGTTCAGTCGAGAACATTTTGTTATTCACTTCAGCCTCCAGCAGGTGGCAGTCAAAGACATGAGGAGACGCTCTGTTGCTCACTGAATGCCACAGTCATGGTGATGATGTCATGATCAGAGAAGTCAGCTGACCGTCCACAGCTCAGTGAGCATGTAACTCACCTGTTAGTGTGAAACGTGTCTGCAGCAGTCTGAACACCAGAAGACAAGATCGTTTATTTCCTGTCAAACAGCGAGTCGTCGGTTCTTTTTCTCTGAACATTTTGAAAGTATCGGACAGAACAAGCCTTTTAAAGATGGGGGGGGGCGCTGTAGTTGAGCTGCTCTGTATTTGATATTTGACTTCACTGATTGTGTTCTCCAGGTGGACCGTCACCTGCGCAAACTGGACCAGGAACTGGCCAAGTTTAAGATGGAGCTGGAGGCCGACAACGCCGGCATCACTGAGATCCTGGAGAGACGTGAGTGTTGATTTGCCCCACACACACACACACACACCACACACACCCCACCCCCACCCCCAAGTCTTGTGAGCTCGAGCTCAGTGCATTTAACTTCCTGTCTTCCTCTCAGGATCTTTAGAGATGGACAGTCCATCTCAGCCGGTCAACAACCATCACGTCCACTCTCACACCGCAGCAGAGAGTGAGTACTGACTCTGTCTACCAGTGTCCATCACGTGGTCTGATCAGATCAGTAACTGTCAGCAGAGAAATGTTAAAGAAACGTTGGAGCCCATGTAGAAACCAGAGAGCAGACAGGTTGATTTAACAGTGTAAATGTCCCAAACCCTGCAGACGGGGGTCATTGTTCTTCTGTAGACCTTTATCATGTTGAAGTTTAGTGTTTCTGAAACAACAGACTGTCAGCAGCTCCATCAGCAGATTCTTTCACTCTCAGTCTCCGTCAGCCTAAAACCCTCCGTGTTAGTCAGCTCTAGTTTTGAAGTTCTATGTGAAGAATTTGGACAGAGTGCGAGTGTGTTTCCAGTCTTTAACAGAGTGTATGTTTGAGTGTTTCCAGTCTTTTGATAGTGTGTGTGTTGTCTTTGTGTTGTAACAGAGAGGAAGTACAGCGCTCCGACTCACCACACTACAGAACACGTTCCAGAGAAGAAGTTCAAGTCTGAAGCTCTGCTGTCCACTCTCACATCAGATGCCTCCAAGGAGAACACGCCAGGTGAGAACACACTCACCTGTACATCTGCAGCCACTCAGTGTATGTGTGTGTGCTGACTGTGAGTTGTCTCCTCTGCAGGCTGCCGTACCAACAGCACGTCCTCGTCAACCAACAACGTGTACAGTGTGAACTCCTCTCAGCCTCTGGCCTCCTACAACCTGAGCTCCCTTCCTCCGGGGCCCGGGGCCGGAGCTGGGGCCATCACCATGGCTGCTGCTCAGGCTGTACAGGCCACCGCGCAGGTCGGTCAAACACCAACAGGCTACATATGCTAATATAGATTATATACTAACAAAGCAGTATAATACTGGCACGCTAACATGCTCAGTGCAAAATGTTAGAAACTAAACGCTTTGCAGCACAGAAGTTGATGTAGACATACTAACAGTCCCGCGGACATGCTAACAGAGCTGTAAATGTGTTCAGATGAAGGAGGGCAGGAGGACGTCCAGTCTGAAGGCCAGCTACGAGGCCATCAAGAACAACGACTTCCAGCTGGGCAGAGAGTTCGCTCTGTCTCGGGACAACACCGGATACTCCTCCTCTGCTCTGGCCTCCACCCTCACCCAGACCCTCACCCCCACCACTGCCTCCGACTCCAGGGGACGCAAGTCCAAGTAAGACCGCTGTACACCTGTTCACCTGTACACCTGTTCACTCAGCTGCATTTAATAAGCAGAGCTTCACTTTGGAGACTAAAAGTTTGTTAACAACAGGTAGTGGAGGACGTATTTTTAGATACAGGTGTGTTGTGTTGTCTGTGCACATCTGTGACTAATACTGTATGTTCATCCAGAACAGGTGTTTACATCTGTGACAAACGGAATAAAAGAGAATAAAAGTGGCCATCGCAATTTCCCATAGACTGGAGTGAGAACAGAGACCTTTCAGAAAGCTGTTGTCACATCGCGATCTTCTTCTCAATAAAGTAAATGAGACGTTTCGAGTCTTTTTGCCAATCAGAATCAAGATAACTGCTTTTCCATAGATGTATAAAGACAACTTTTCGCAATACTACTACAATGGACACTAGTTTTGAGGTAAGGGCCGGGCCACACTGCCGACCCGAGCAGCGTGTGTGCGTCGCAGAACCACTTGCTTTTCATTTCGGCGTCCATGTTAACAGGTTAGAGCCACACAGCGCCTGCAGCGCGGCTCATCTAGAGATTTGGAGTCTCGCCTATTTTTTTCCACGTAACGCGCGCGGTTCTCAGCAAAAATACACAGTGAAAATGATCTGTTGATAGTCATATTGACTATTGTGATCTGTAGAATATGTCACAGACGTGAAAAAAATTGAAAAAAACATTTTTTTAACTCCCCAGTTACAATTGAGCACAAGCCCCTTAACCTTTTCCTGTCTAAACTAAATATAAATGAAATGTATAATGAAATGAAACATTCTATTATTGATGGCCATTACCCCATCAAATCTTTCCCAACCTGTTTATAATGGAAAGCTTGCCAGCTTGTTAGCACGTCAGCTAAAGTTAACAAAGAAATAAACTCAATTCAGAAACAGCACTGGTTTCAATAAATGTGTTTTTTTGCTTTAAGTAAATGTTGGCTTTTCCCTTTATTTTCTTCTCAGAGTGAAACAGAATGCTTAATTTCGTTGATGTTAAAATCCCCAAAAAAATCTTCTGGGGGAGGATGCCCCCAGACCCCCCTACAAACATGTCACCTTTTTCACCCCTTGTGAGTTTGCAGGTCTGTTCTCAGCATGTCGCCTCCTGTTTTCCAGAAGCAGCATCAAGTCTTCCAACCATCAGTCATCTTCATCGTCCTCCTCTTCCTCTCTGTCGTCGTGCTCTTCGTCGTCTGCCCTGGCTCAGGAGCTTTCCCAGCAGGCCTCGGCGCTGCCAGAGGCCGAGGCCAACAGCCAGGTGGACTGGACCTACGACCCCAACGAGCCCCGGTACTGCATCTGCAACCAGGTATGCAAACTGGAAACCAGCTGTTAGCTGGAAGCTGCTTTCACTGCCGGAGAGCACTGTTCATGTGAGACAGTAGACTCTCACACCTGGCTAATCACTGTGAAGTGGGTGTGATGTCTGATTGGCTGCTTCAGTATTGATTCCTGTATTGGTTCTGATTTGATGTCTGTACCAACTAAATGATTCATTTCCTCTTCGTGTTTCCAGGTTTCGTATGGAGAAATGGTCGGCTGTGATAACACAGATGTAAGTCTCATGTTCAGTACTTTGTGTTAATGTTTCTGGAGCTGAAACCATCAGTTGGACAATTTGTATAATCAAGTAATTTATTAAGGAAAAACACCAAATATTAGAATGTAATAAGAGAAGAAGAGTTCTCACTCTGTTGGACTACAGAAACACTGAATGTACAGTGGTGTCACCGAGTGGAGCGTCTTCCCTCACAGAGGATCTTTGGTCGAGTTTCCTGTGATTGTTAATGAGTGACTGCTGATCTGACGTCTGTCTTTCTACCTGCTGAAACATGAGCAGCTGTTTCCTGAGTGTTTTCTGCTCTGATGATGATGATGATGATGAAGATGATTAGAGTCAGTTTATAGAGGATCTCTGCATGTTACCATCAGTGAAGTGCTGCAGCTCCAGCAGGCTGAGGAGGACAAACCCAGCAGAGTTCTGTAGAGTAGAGAGAGGATGAGGTTTTGTCTTTATTTCAGCCGATATTGATCCATTAAAATGGGTCCTGATCAGCTTGTGCTGTCTCTGATTATTGATCATGAGTTATTGACGTGTATTAACTGTGCTGTCCCCTCAGTGTCCCATCGAGTGGTTCCACTACGGCTGCGTCGGCCTGACGGAGGCTCCGAAGGGGAAGTGGTACTGTCCTCAGTGTACGGCCGCCATGAAGAGGAGAGGCAGCCGCCACAAATAGACTCCACGCTGTCTGTCGACCATGTTGGATTTTAACCTCCACATCGTCCTCATAAAACACAACAACCAACACGCTGCAGCCTGCTGAGGTCAGAGGTCAACAGGCCGCTCACAAACCAGACGACGCTACGACCACACAGAGGTCTCTACAGAGAAAATCCTTTGTGCCAACACAAATCACCTGAGGATCAAACCACGTCAAGAAAAACCTCAGAACTCAAATCATTGATCCCCCTCCATCAGAACTCCACCTCTTCATTAGTCTTGATGAACACAAACTGCTGACTTCATCAATCCTGTTTTTATTTGATCAGTTCAGGCAGGACGTCTGAACTCTTCAGCAGTGACATTCATCTCCCAACTCCTTCCAACACTGCCATTTTAATGTTGTCTCGTAATGTTGTGAAAACGTCAATCGGAGCTCAGATCAATGAAATGATCTGGATTATTAAAGACCTGGATCTGGACTAACAGGTGCAACCTGCAGTTTAAAGTTGATGTTTCTCTCAGTTACTGATGAAACTCTAAAAATAATCTTTAAACACGGCGGAAACGTTTCGTCTCCAGTCTAAAACATTTCCCACACAGAGCTCACCTGGCCAGGTGAGAGGTCAGAGGTCAGCCTGTCGGGCTCAGGTTGTGTATCTCAGAGCCGACGTCACCACAGAACAAATTCATGAGATTCCTCTGTGACTTTTAAAAACTGTGACTTTAATAAACTGGACCTGAACAAACGCTGCTTTCAGTTCAACTCTTTGTTCTAAAAACAGTAAAGTCTGAAACCTGAAGTGACGCGATCAGAGTTCAATTCAGGTTCTTTCAGACTTGATCATCTCGTTTCTCTCTTTAGTTGCTAATTATAACTGAATAACTCTGACTTCATAATCCTGACATTAATCTCACAGCTCTAGTCTTTTTCCCATAAGGCCGTGCTCCTCTAAAGAACTACAGACCAGATGAGCTGTAGGACTACAACTACTGTGTGTGTGTGTGTGTGTTACTGTAGTCAAGTCAAGTCAAATTTGTTTATAAAGCACATTTAAAAACAACACGCGTTGACCAAAGTGCTGTACAGGTAATTTGCATGGAAAAACTCACTATAAAATACAAATATAAGTAAAATATAAACGAGCAACGCACAAACATAACGACACACAGCGCAAAAGTACCGGCACCATATCATGACGTACCGAAAGCCAAGGAATTAAGTGTGTTTTGAGCCTGGACTTAGGGTTAGGGGGCAGCTCTGACAGAGTGGGATGCTGTTCCACAGTCTAGGGGCAGCAACAGAAAAGGCTCGGTCGCCTCTGTTCTTCAGCCTAGACCGTGGGACAGCCAGGAGTCCCAGGTTAGATGACCCGAGGGACCTGGAGGTAGAATAGGGTGTTATGAGGTCTGAAATATAAGCAGGGGCCTGCCCGTTCAGTGCTGCCTTGAAATCGATTCTGAACCGCACTGGAAGCCAGTGGAGAGAGGCCAGAATCGGGGTAATGTGGTCTCCCTTCCGGGTACCTGTCAAAAGAGTCAGGCAGCAGCGTTCTGGACCAGTTGCAGAGGGGCCAGGGACTAATGCCGGTATACACTGAATTACAGTAGTATAGACGGGATGATATGAAGGCGTGGATGACCTTCTCAGCATCTTTGACTGAGAGGAATGACTTGATTTTGGCGATGGTACGTAGCTGGAAAAAACTGGCTTTTACTACATTTACCTGCTTGTCAAACTTAAAGGCGGAGTCAAATATCTGTATGTGTGTTACCGTGTGTGTGTTACCGTGTGTGTGTGTGTTCCTGTATGTGTGTATGTTACCGTGTGTGTGTGTTCCTGTGTGTGTGTGTGTGTGTGTGTTACCGTGTGTGTGTTACTGTGTGTGTGTGTTACCATGTGTGCGTGTTCCTGTATGTGTGTGTATGTTACTGTGAGTGTGTTACCATTTGTGTGTGTTACTGTGAAAGTGTGTTACCGTGTGTGTGTGTGTGTTTCCAGGGATGTTTAAACAGAAGTCCAATAAAGTGCAGGAGATGTTTTGGTATCAGCTGACTGTCAGCTGGACTTTTCTTCTGTCTCTGCAGCTGCAGGGACGATCTGAGTGAAGGTGAAGCAGTATTATTATTATTATATAGAGTTTATTATTATTATTATATAGAGTTTATTATTATATAGATTTTATTATAAGGTTTATTATTATAGAGTTTATTATTATATAGTTTATTATATAGAGTTTATTATATAGTGTATTATTATATTGAGTCACTCGCAGTTCAGACACAAGTTTTTAAAAGTCACCATCTCCAGCTTTGCATGCTGAGCTGCCGTCTCTCTCACGCTGATTCAGTTTGGAAACACTGAGCTTTTTAATGACCTGAAGAGTTTCTTCATCAGGTGACCTGATGCTGAACCGTTCAAGTTGTTGAAGATCAGTGATTAACTTATGATGTGTCGTCTGTTTCACAACAAACCCAAAGTCTGACATTATTTAGTCACACCAGTTCAAATTAAAGCCGGGACGACAGTGTTTTAACAAAATAACTGTAATATCTAATCAATCATCTCATCAGAGCTGCAACAACAAGCCAAGTCTGTTTAAAGAAACAGCATGTTCACACTCTGCTCTCACTGAGTGTTTTCTTCTAGTGAACACGTGGCCTCAGACTGAGAGACTGACAGACAGGATTTACTAGTTTCTGACATCTTATAGACTAGAAGATAATGTATTCATCCAGAAAAGACTTGATGAAGTTGTAACAGAACAGCTGATAAACATGAGACTTTTCTAACTTCTGTCCAAATAATGGAAGAAAGAGACCGAGCCTCTGACCTGCTGCTGCCCTGCATAGCTCCCTGCGACCCCCAGGGGGCGCCGCACTGTTCCAGACCAGAGACTGGATCCAAATACAGGTGAGAAACATCTGCACACCAGATGTGTGGAAGTCACATGTTAAAATGATGACCAACTGACAAACCTTAAAGAGAAGTTTCTTATCAACAGGTTTCTATGTTTTGGATCCAGCTGGACTTTAAACATCCATTTAACATCAGTTTAAACATCTGTTAAACATCTGCACATTCAACAGCTCCAGGTCATCAAAACAAAGATGAATCTGAATCTGTAACACTACTTTAGACTGGAGAAGTGAATTGTGCAAATATTAGTGTGAAAGAAATCCACATAGTACTGTGATGCAGTAGAATAATGTATATAGACAACTTACTCAAGTACTCTCCTTTAGTACTATGTTGAGCTGCTTGTACTTCCGTATTTCTGTGTACTTCTACTTCACTACACATATCTGATGACTGGAGTTACTGGTTTCTTTTTTCTTACAGATGAACATGTTTCATAGAAAACATGATCCAATAATCAATTAATGACCAGCCTCACCTGCAGTAGCTGCAACAGTTTACATGTGATTGATCAGTAATAATAATCTGATAAAATAATATTAATCATGAAGTAACCATCTGAAAGCAAGACAGTACTTTTACTTTGGATACTACATTTAGCTGATAGTACTTTTGTACTTAAAAGGTTCTGAATACTTCCTCCACCACTGATGTGGAAAACAAGAGATTTCAAAAATGTGAGCCTGTACAGGGTGTGTGTGTGTGTGTGTGTGTATATATACAGGGTGTGTGTGTGTGTGTGTGTGTGTGTGTGTGTATATACAGTGTGTGTGTGTGTGTGTGTGTGTGTGTGTGTGTATATATACAGGGTGTGTGTGTGTGTGTGTGTGTGTGTGTGTGTTTTCCAGAAATAACTCAGCCTTCAGTGTTTCAGCAGGAGGGGGGAGGGGGAGGGGGTGCTGACCTCCTACAGAGCAGCAGTAGTTTTTACTGTCCAGACTCCAACTGAAAAAATAAAGAAACTCAGCTTCACCCTGATTGTGTGTAGAACCATACAAGCAGAGAAGAAGAGTCGGTGGTCCGGGTTCATCTGGTGGAGGACGGACTGGAAATCTGATTTCTGGGGCTTCTTTTTTCTTCTCCTGCTGGATTTAACTCAAACCAGATGGTTTCTCTGCCAGATTCCACCGCCGGTTCGGTTGTTTTTAACGTCTCTCCGATGCCACCAAACTTCATGCGCTAATTCTTCAAATTTTAACCCTCAGGTTTGAACGGGAAAATCGCTGTTGTAGCTCAGTTTAACGGATCTGTTTGGAGTGTTTTTCCACGTTAACGGTTTCTTCTGACGGCTCCGTTATGATTCCAGTTTTACTTTGAGTTTTCATCAGCTGACAGGACGTCGGGTTTCAGCACAGACGCAGAACTGCTGCGCACTCGGGACTGAGACAAACCAGCAGGATAATTGGATAAATGAAGGAGAATCATTTGCCTTTGAAGTGTCATCTGGTCCTCTTTCTTTAAACCCACATGATCTCACCGAGGAGGAGAGAAGATGAAGGTCGGTTGCTTCGAAGCGAACTTCTCTCCTTCGCCGTGCGTCCTGGCTGCTCTTCTTCTTTTGGGGTCCATCCGCTGCGCACAGAGCGTCCGGCGGAAGAATTAGGACATTTTAAAAATTGATTCGTTATTGATGAAAGTTCTTTGGACTCACAACATGAGTTAAAACGTTTTCAGACTCGTATGGATCCACTAATAAATTCGGCATAAATATAACCCATCCAAAGGCTCTTTATTTTAATAGCAGTCGCATTTAACAAACTTTCTAACAGCCGAGATACATTCATGTTTGAGGGAAACCAGTATATCGCCAAACGTCACTGAAAATTAGGCTATTTTAAAGTTTGTTTGGTTATCAACAAAAGTTCTTTGGACTCACAACATGAGTTAATACTTTCTCAGACTCTTACAGATCCACTAATAAAATCGGCATAGTTCTAATCCATCAAAGAGGGAATATTATTTTAATACACACCCTAACGGTCCCGTTATATTCATGCTTGGGGGGAAACTCGCCAAATTGAACTTATAGTCAGGGGCCATCAGTGAGGAGATGAAGATGATGAAGATGTGGAGTCAAGGTGAAACCCTCAGGAATGTGAAGTGAAGGAGTTTCTCTTCATGCGGTGCCTCCTGGCTTCAGCCGGCGGACTTCTCCTGGAAGCCGGGATGCTGCTCCGCCGCCGGTCCTGCTCCGGCCCGCTGCTGCTGCTCGGGGTAGCGGTGTGTCTCTTCTACCAGACCCTGATGGTGGCCCGGAACCGGCTCCGGTCCGGACAGCAACAACCTGCCTCCGATATTCGCAGCCGAAAGCCGTCAGATAAAGTCCTGATGGAGGAGACCAGGAGGTTTATTTCTACTCTGGAGACTTTACAGAGACAGACACAGGTGAGTTTAACCTGCTCTTCAGGTGTGTGTGCGTGTGTCTTTCTGTCCTGATATGATGTTTTTAACCGCTTCCCCAAACTGCATTTACAATTCTGTCATTTAAATAGCATGTAATCAGCAGATATACAGCCAGTAGGTATCAGGGATCTACTTATAAATTCGGCATGTTCAACAGTCTGATGCCTGACTTTTTAAAATATATTCATTCTCTCTTTTAAAGTAACTCCAGATGTTTAGTGTGAAAATTCATTCTTGACCCTGGAAACAGTAGTTTTCCAGAGCTTTCAACAACATTTCATGGTCATGTGAGGAAGACCATTAGGTGGGGTTGAAAGCTCTGGCAAAAGCCTGTACTTGGACCTTCAGTTCAATTTGTTTTTGTCAAACTCAAGATGTTTATTAAGCACATTTAGCCCGACAAAGAGGGAGAAAAACGAGTGCATCACCAAACTTCATTCAAAAATTAGGACATTTTTAGATTTGTTTGGTTATCAGCAGACGTATTTTGGAATTACAACAAGAGTTAATACTTTTTCTGACTCCTGCAGATCGACTAGTAAATTAGGCACAAAAAGAAGAGGGTGTTTTATTTCATCGTAACACTACATTTAACAAACCTTCTAACAGAATAAGGAAAAACATGTATATCACCAAACTTCACTCAAAATCTTGGCATTTTAACATTTGTTCTGTTGTTGGAAAACTATTCTTTGGATTGACAAGTAATACTTCTTCAGACTTAAGTTTATCTTAAATATATTCCATCGATATAATCTTTCATTTCAATGAAACAACAGAATTTAACACTTTCTATCAGCTGGATTCATTCATTTATGGAGGAAACTAGTATATCGCCAAACTTCATTTAAAAGCAGGGCCTTTTAATATTTGGATTTGAAGTATACAGAATTGACCATAACACTAACCTAGTCCTAGTAACTAGTCCTTAACTTAGCCTTAAAGCTAGGTGTCTTTAAAATGACAGATTTTTGAATGGTTTTGTTTGGATAGTCTCCCCCTGTAATAGAGAAAGGAAGCGTGTGCCTGCTGGGTCAAGGCTCCTTCTAGCTCATTGTTGCAGTATTTTTAGATTATGAGGGGATCAATGGCCATGTGACCTAGGGTTTTATTTTACTACAGGATGATTGACAGCTGGAGGGACCAATCAGATTCCGAGTATCCCGTCAGTGTGTGTGTTGGGTATTTTAAGTGTGTCCTGGTCCTGGTGGTTTGTGTTGGTTTAGTTTATGACACCAGTAAAACGCTGCAGTCTGTCACTGTGACGGGACGACGGCTGAAACCAGCATGCCGACGTGTTGTTCAGAGTGCAGGTGCACCTTCACTAACTGAACAGGTAGATATTGAGCTCAGGTGCTCTGTGACACATTTTGTCCCGAGCAGACGTTAGCTGTTAACTAACAGATGCACCAACCGTGTGTGTGTGTGTTTTAGTCTTACTGTCTGAACGTTTATGAAACTGATTCATGAAGCTAAACTAAATTTTTTCCTCGAGTTGAAACATTTTCTTGCTCAGTTTGTTCTGCAGCGTGACTCTGTTCAGTGTGAACACACCTGACGGAGGCATCTGACTGAGCAGGTGAGTGACAACAGGTCAGACAGACAGCTGAGAGACAGACAGACAGTTTAAACCAGATCAGAGTGTTTTTACAGCTGCAGCTGTGGAACTGGTTTCAGCTGACGGTTCATTGAAAACAAACCTTTATTGACTGGATCTGCTCGAACATGACAGAGCTGCTGCCACACTGAGGGCCCGACACTGAGGGCCCCGACACTGAGGGCCCCTGACACTGAGGGGGGGGGGGCAGGAATCTGCTGCTAACAGAGCGCCGGCTCAGTCCGGTCATGTGATCTGAGTCTTAGTCATGTGATGATGGTGATGGTGATGATGATGATGACTCGGTTCATCAGTCTGTGGTATGAGAGCTCGTTAGTGTTTCTGTTTGTGGACAAAGTTCAGCTTCATGTCCTGACACAGTACTTTTACTCAAGCTGAAGTACTTTACTGAGTATTTCTGTTCGTTGTTCTCTTCATCATGTGACAGAAACACTTTTTATGACTTTATAAAATACAACGGATGAAAGAAAGAAGAACAGATTTAACCCAGAGTAAATCTTTAGTCAGTGTTAGAAACTCTTCATGCTGAAGTGTATCATTTATTATTGATCCTGTTGTTTCATGTTCAGCTGAAGACAGAAATAATGATTCATTAATCAACTTCACTAACTTAACTCTGTAATTAGAACAAAGTTCTGAAGGGAAACTTGAGAAAAGATTAAATCAAGTGTTAAAGTTGTTAAATAACAACAGCATGTTGCTCCACGTCCTCCTCGTCTCTCCCTGTGAGGAAGAACAACACACTGAAGTCGGACTGACAAACAGGAAGTCTGCCAACTTCTTTTCGTTTCTCCAGCGCAGACGTCACTGGACTGCAGATCTGAGCTGAATCCTGATCCAGGAGCAGAGAAACACTCCGGCTGAAAAGACATCTTCTTCATCTGTTTCTCTGCAGGAAACCAACCTGCAGACTTTCTTCTTCTGTGGTTTCTGACTGACCCACTTTCATGTTTCATGACTTCTGTCAGCAACAAACCTGAGAGATTGTGGACTCACTTCACCCAAAACCAGTTCACCTTCATCTGTCCAGTTTTAAACCTCTTCAATACACACATATAAATAATATATAATATAAATAAATATATAAGAATATATAAATTAAATATATTGGCTGACACACCTCTTCAGTGTCGCATGGAGGACAGTGCCTGTGGAGTGGCAGACCGGGGTGGTGGTTCCCGTCTTCAAAAAGGGGGACCGGAGGGTGTGCTCCAATTACTGGGGTATCACACTGCTCAGCCTCCCCAGGAAAGTTTATTCCAGAGTGCTGGAAAGGAGACTACAACCGATTGTCGTACCTCGGATCCAGGAGGAGCAATGTGGATTCTGTCCTGGCCGTGGCACAGTGGACCAGCTCTTTACTCTTGCAGGGCTGCTGGGGGGTTCATGGGAGTTTGCCCATCCAGTCTACATGTGTTTTGTCAACTTGGAGAAAGCTTTCGACCGTGTCCCCCGGGGGGTCCTATGGGGGGTACTGCGGGAGTATGGGGTACCGGGGGTCGCTGCTACAAGCCATCCGGTCTCTATATAACCAAAGTGAGTGCTGTGTCCGCATTCTCGGCACAAAGTCAACACGTTCCAAGTGGGTGTTGGACTCCGCCAGGGCTGCCCCTTGTCACCAATTCTGTTTGTGATATTCATGGACAGGATTTCAAGGCGCAGCCAGGGGGAGGAGAGTGTCTGGTTTGGTGGCCTCAGAATAGCATCTCTGCTCTTTGCGGATGATGTGGTTCTGTTGGCTTCATCGGGCTGTGACCTTCAGCATGCACTGGAGTTTGCAGCCGAGTGTGAAGCGGCTGGGATGAGAGTTAGCACCTCCAAGTCCGAGGCCATGGTTCTCAGCAGGAAAACGGCGGACTGCCCCCTTTGGGTTGGAGGTAAGTTACTGCCTCAGACCACAGACGGGGGAGTTCAAGTATCTCGGGGTCTTGTTCACAAGTGATGGTAAGATGGAGCGTGAGATGGACAGGCGGATCGGTGCAGCATCAGCAGTAATGCGGGTGTTGTACCGGACCGTGGTGGTGAAGAGGGAGCTGAGCCGGAAGGCAAAGCTTTCGATTTACCAGTCAATCTACGTTCCAACCCTCACCTATGGTCATGAGCTTTGGGTAGTGACCGAAAGAATGAGATTGCGGATACAAGCGGCAGAAATGAGTTTCCTCCGCAGGGTGGCTGGGCTCACGCTTAGAGATAGGGAAAAGAGCTCGGACATCCAGAGGGAGCTCGGAGTAGAGCCGCTGCTCCTTCGCATCGAAAGGAGCCAGTTGAGGTGGTTCGGGCATCTGATTAGGATGCCACCTGGACGCCTCCCTTTAGAGGTTTTCCAGGCACGTCCAACTGGTAGGAGGCCCCGGGGCAGACCCAGAACACGCTGGAGGGATTATATATCTCATCTGGCCTGGGAACGCCTTGGGGTCCCCCAGGAGGAGCTGGAAAGCGTTGCCGGGGAGTGGGATGTCTGGACAACCCTGCTTAACCTGCTGCCACTGCGACCCGGCCACGGATAAGCGGAAGAAAAATGGATATAAATGAAATATCAGTTTTTGATGCTTTGATCTTTAAGACCTGTATTTTTATTATTATGACAGAGTGTTAACAGGTTAAATGTCGAGGCTGCAGGAGCTGTTGTCACTGAATCCCTCAGGACTTATATTTAGCTCACACACACACACACACACACACACACACACACACACACACACACACACAGTCAGACTGCAGCTTCACTTCAGGTGATTAAAATGATTCATGACAGTAAATAAACTGAACATTAACACATTAATATTCACATTTACACTCATTAATCTGCACATTTGAACCCTGATATAAATGTTTCGATGAAGTAACATGTTGGCAGGTTATTAATATATACATATATATATTTATATATAATATGATCAGTTTATTTCATCTCTTTGACGTCACTGTGAAAGCTGTAACACTAAAACTGACTGAAGTAGTCAAATGTAACCTTAGTGAGTCTTTAAATCCTGGACTCTGATGACGAACGTCTGGTAGTTTTACAATAAACCGTCCTCAGGTCACTCATACCCCCAAACACAGGACTCAAGGTCAGGGTCTGAGACACTCCTCATCTTCATCACCTCCTCCTCCTCCTCCTCGGTCTGATCCTGGCAGGACAGGATGTCTCACTCTGTCCCGTTTTTTTGTCCCGCCTCAGCTGGACGTCCTGCGATCTCACATCTGATCCCAAATGTCAGCCAGATCAAGAAACTCTGGATCCACAACAGGCGGCTCAGTTACAATCCGAGCTGGAGGAAGTATTCAGAGCCTTTACTGAAGTAAAAGTACCTGTAGCAACAGAGACAGAGACCTCCAGTTTAATGTTGTTCTAATATCTCACAGCTATAAACTGAACCTCCACTCTTGTTATTACTCTTGTTATTACTTGTTATTATGGCAGACAGAGAAGAAGAAACAGAGCAGGGATCAGTGTCAGAGGGCTGAGAGGCCAGCAGCAGAGCTCACATCAGTCTGAGGAGGGTTTCTTGTTGTTTCTGAGCTTTGAAGTTTCCTCTCAGATGGAAACAATCACAGAGCTTCAACAGAGAAAGAGACTCGACAATCCACATGTGAACGTTTGAACTGAGAAACTGAGAACTGCAGCTTTGTCCAGAACAGGAAGAACAGAGGCCACTGTGAGATCAGATGATACAAATAAAACCTTGTTTATTTAACACATTTAATGGAAAAAGATGTGACACAGTGAGCTTCAGACAGAGAGTCAATGGTTTCCATCTGTTCTGTTAATAACTCTTATTTTACAGCTAACATGTTGGGTATGTTAGCTGTTTGAAGCTACTGCTGGTTAGCTACAAACACCTCACACTGGAGAGTTGTTTGTATAACACCGGCTAGCACTTTCCCCCTGCTCCCAGTCTTTGTGCTAAGCTAGGCTAAACACGTCCTGGATCTATCAGGATGAAAATCAGTCAAATCTGTTGCAGTAAATCATCATCTGAGGCTGAAGGTTTGAAATGATAAACAGTTAACATCAGTATTTTTCCTCTGTCCCCCTCAGATCCAGGTCCGGTTTCAGCCGCCCCCCCAGCGTCGTCGGGCCATGGTTCTGATGGGTCGACACCCGGTCTCAGACACTGAGGTCCAGCTGTACCAGCGGGTTCTGCAGCAGATGGACTACGAGGTCCAGCTGTCCAGATACGCAGAGACCAGCAGCTTCCTCAGAACAAACCACGGTAACAGTACACTGTTTAACCTGAGGGGGGCGCTGCAGCTGAGAACTACAGTGACAATACACTGTTTAACCTGAGGGGGGCGCTGCAGCAGAGAGGGTGTTAGCTTCACAGAAACAGAGTTCATTCAGACGTTTGGTTCATGTCTCCGTGTTCAAACACTGAAAACGTTTGTGTTTTAGTTTGTAATGATCGCTGCCACAGGAAATACTTCACTGTGTGTGTGTGTGTGTGTGTGTGTGTGTGTGTGTGTGTGTGTGTGTGTGTGTGTGTGTGTGTGCAGTAACAGAGGGTAGTGTTGTAGTTTAGTCTCTGATGTCCTGCAGAGTTTACAGGCTGCAGGGTGGAGACTTCCTGTCAGAGTGAGAGAGAGTTTCACTTTAACTTCAGGAAAGATTCAATGAAAAAACTTTATATTTAGTTTTTAATTCCACACGTCAGCTCTAAGATTGTTTTACTGTTTAAATGAAATGGTTAAATCAGACATTAAACTTTAATATTCTCAGTTTGTCCTCAGACATCTCTCGGGGGAAAATATTAGTTTGTAAACTGAAATCCCTATTAACAGCCATTATAATAATTAATGGTTGTGTGTCCAGCTGTGGGTCCACTGCAGACAGCTCATTCAGCTCACTGTGTTAATGGAGCAGATTCACTGAGACTGAAAACAACATGAGACTGAAAACAGCAGGGCTCTATATCAGCTAACTCACTGACCACGTTATACAGCTACTTGCATCCCCCAAAGCATGATGGGAGATGGAGTTCAACATCAAGACATGTTTATCCCAAATAAAAAGAAGAAATAATCATCATTTTTTTCTACAATTATTAAGCCATTAATCTGAATGAAAGTTTGCAAAGGAAACATCCAGGACCCCCCCCCCCCCCCACACACACACACACACACACACATACACACACATACACACACTGTTTAAAGAACAAGTGTGTCAGGTGATTGACAGCTGCATCTGCCTGTCCTGAGCAGGGGACCAGAGGGGGGCGGGGCCTGATGTTTCTACCAGCAGGTGAAGAAGAAAGAGACTGTGAGTCCCAAGTCAGCTGCAACTTGTTTTCAGTCTGTATTAACGTCCATGACCAGTGAGCTGAATGAGCTAATATCACTGGATCAGTGTGACACTGTAGAAAACTGTTTGAAACAACTGAAACTAATAACTTCATGAAACCAAAGTGTCCTAAATCATGAACGTTATTGCTGTTACTGGTGGTGTTACTGGTGGTGTTACTGGTGTTACTGCTGGTGTTACTGGTGTTACTGGTGTTACTGGTGTTAATGCTGTTACTGGCGTTACTGCTGGTGTTACTGCTGGTGTTACTGGTATTACTGCTGGTGTTACTGGTGTTACTGCGGTTACTGCTGTTACTGCTATTACTGGTGTTACTGCTGTTACTGCTATTACTGGTGTTACTGGTGTTAATGCTGTTACTGGTGTTACTGCTGTTACTGGTCTGCAGTCGGAGTCTCTGTGTTGTTGGAAAAACTTTCTGAAAACTCAGAGACCAAAACAGTCGGAGCTGCAGCCAAAAACCACAGCAGAACATTTCCTGTTAACTCCAAATCACTTCCACATGTTTCTCTGTCTCCATGTTTGGTCAGAGTCAGTTATCAGACAGACGGCTTCCTGTCTGTCTGTCTCTCTGTCTGTCTCTCTCTCTGTCTGTCTGTCTTTCTCTCTGTCTGTCTGTCTGTCTCTCTGTCTCTCTCTCTGTCTGTCTGTCTGTCTGTCTAGCTAAACCTAAAGAGGCTCTGCATCATGTTCAATCACGTTTCATCCATTGAAGCTCAAACTTCAACTGAATTTCCAGAAAATCATCAAAAGTGTCTTTGTCTCTGTGGTTACAGCTGTAATTTCCTGTCTGTGTCTCCGTGGTTACAGCTGTAACTTCCTGTCTGTGTCTCCGTGGTTACAGGTGTAACTTCCTGTCTGTGTCTCCATGGTTACAGGTGTGACTTCCTATCTGTGTCTCCGTGGTTACAGATGTAACTTCCTGTCTGTCTCCACGGTTACAGGTGTAACTTCCTGTCTGTGTCTCCATGGTTACAGGTGTGAGTGGGTGGAGCCTGTTGCTGTGTCTCAGTAGTTCAGAGAGAAGCTGTCTGAGGAGAATCTCCTTCTCTCACCTGCAGCATCATCAGACGGTGAGACTCACCTGTACAACTGTTCCAGCCAATCAGAGACTGATGTTACCTGTATCATCCCGAACTCACCTGTCTCTCTGTGTCCTCAGGTGAACTTGTTGCCTGGGGTGATGGAGGCGTTCTCTGATGCAGGTGGAGGTCTCTGTCACTTCTACACTCAATCCCACCTGACAGGTGAGTCTGAAGAGTCAAACAGGAAACAGGTAACATATCACCTAGACAGGTGAGCATGAAAAAGCACCTGATGGTTTGGCTGGTTTTGGTGCTTTTGTTTGTGAAAACTCAGATTCCCTAAACGTCACATCAGGACGTAAGTAAAGTTTATTTAGAAGCCGACAGGTGTACCCAACAGACTCATGTACCTGTTTTTGTTTCACCGTCTCAGGATCTGAATTACCCATGAGGCCATACTCCTGTGGATCAACCAATCAGAAGCTGCAGGTTCCTCAGGACTCTGCGGGAGCCGACGGGTGAGCTGATCACCTGATCACCTGAAGATTAATACACCTCGTCTGTGTGTTCGCGTTTCACCTTCTTCTTTCTGACAGCCACTCACCTGTCAGAGCCC